>APFE031047500.1:60731-72662 GCA_000404065.3 Pinus taeda | reverse complement strand
AGGTGGATGTTGGTGGCCACCCACCTAGCCCATTTGGACCCCCACAACTGTCTCTTTCAGTCTTTTCAGTTTCCTAAATTGTAGCACAATTTACTATTTTTAGCAGATTTTCAGGTCTTGAACTTCCGGAGCCATTTTGAGGCCCTAAACGACGCTTTTTGGGAAATCTAGGGGAAACATGGGTTCATGGACCGATGTTGCCCTTCCCAAAGTGGTAGTGCTCGGATATATCTTTCTAACGAGCTATCGTACGCGTCAAACGAAGATTGTATGCCAAAGTTACAACCCCGGGAAATTGATGTACCAATTTACCCAAACAGGGCCCACAATTTGGAATTTCATCTTCTAGGGTTAGGTTTTGGGATATGAAGGGTTTTCCATTGTTTCTCAACAATAAATAGGCCTTCGAGCCTCATTGTAACACAGTTCAGAGGCATGTAGCCACCACATCTTTTCTCAGAGATAAGCTACATCACCCTAGCTGGTCTATTTCCATTTCTGGTTGTAAGCATATTTCAGTATTTTCCACTAATGAAATGAAGTATTATTTCTGCTGCATCTTTGTGTATATAGTTATCTCTGTAATTTGTTGCGTTCCTGTTTAAGTTCGGATCACTAGCCTGGAATTGTGGCTCAGATCTCAGGACCACATGCACTAAACTAAGAAATTTAGGTCACAACTGCATGGAATAAGGTTTGTGACTGTGATTGGAGGCCTTCAACCACATGCATGTAGCTTTAAGGGTGTGGTTGAGATTATGGGTCTCTAAAACAAATTTCCATCTCAAGGAATGACCACCTAGGGTGTTTCTTCAACTCTTGTGTGATTTCTAGTCCCAATGGGATGTCATTTTGTGGTTAGTAACTCTCAGTTGTAGGCTCCACTTCCATAATTGAAGCTTGGAGGTCGGTTCATGTCATATTAACTCTTTGTGTCATGTTTACCCTAGTGGACCAGAGAAATTGGGTAAATGTGGATGGGGGTAATTACAATTAGAGATGTCACAGATGTAGCATATGAAAAAGTGTGGGTACCAATTCACCCCAGACAAAATTGTTCTTTGACTAGACATTACAACTCAACAAAATGAAAATAATTTTCCTTATAGTAAACATTATATTCATACTGTCCATAGGAAAAAGTTATGATATATGCATACAAGTCAATATCAAACCCTAAATTCTTCAATCTGCCACCAGGCTAGCTGAAACATCTATTCAGCAGTCTAAGTGACTATCAAAATTCTTCTATAGAGAATGATAAAATTAAAAGATCTATATTTTTTCCAATATTCCATATCTCTTGAAGTCACAAACACCATAAGATTGTAATTCAAAAATTACCTAGATGCTTATAGAAAGAAAAAATGTGATAAAATGTTGCTTTCTACTGAAAACATCAAACAGATTACAAAACCAAAATAACCCTAAACCTGTGATAAAGAGAAAGATTGACAAATTAAAACAACACAGGAAACGCTATAAAACACTATGTACATATATTTCATGATGAATGAAAGAACCCAAGATGTTTATAATACTTTTTTAGAAGAAAAGTCAAAAACCCATAATGACATACTCATATCAATACTTACTATCAATGAAGAATCCTTGTGTTGCAGTGATAACGACATTAACTGCAATTTAACAATCGGAAATAGAAGGACAAAACCTAAAGAAAAAATTGCCTGCAAATGGTTACGGAAAACATTTTAATTATAAAATTGTAAGGCAAGGATTGTTGGACATAACTACCTCAATGAGCCATGTAGTATATGTGTTGAATTTATTTATTTGGGGGAGGCTTCTTTTGTTTGTCATGTTGTTTTAAATATATGAACAAAATATTATTATTTTGTATTCCTTAAAAATATTATATGAAATAAACAAATTTGTTTATGTTCAAACATGAGAAGCCTTCATCTTTTAATTTCCTATTAACTGTAAGGACTTGCATAAAGTTTTGGTGGATAGTAACCACTACTAAATTTGCACATTTACACTATTACTCCTTCATGTTAAAACGTTGAATAAAACATAAATAATGGTAGGCAATAACTACTAATAAGAATATTTATTTCCATCTTGTCCCTATCAATTTTTTATGCGAATACTTACTTAAATTATGGTGGGTAATAATTGATGGTAAATAGATTATTTAGGTGAGTATGAGCAATTTTCAAATATTTTAATTTTAGGTGGTTTTCCTATCAAGCTTAACAATGAGAAATATTAAAAATCATGACATAAATATTGCAACTACATTAAGTTTTTATGGCAAAAAAATTTGAGGCAGTTATCCACATGGTACAAAGGCTACAATAAGACCTTCAAAATTATGTTTCAATCAAATGTTTCAAAAATATTTTTTCCAACAATATTGAAAAAAAATATTTTTTTCTAGAGTTAAACATTATAACTTGCATTAGTCAATACTAAACTAATAGTGGCCAACAAAAAATTAATTACTAGAGTTTTGCCTCTTAGAAAAGACTAATAAATAAATTAATGAATAAAAGATGTGGCATATTAATTTTATTCATAACACTCCAAAGTATATAAATAAAATGTTCTTTTATATTTTTAACTAACAAATAGTTAGTATTATTAATGCTTATAACATGTTTATTAAGATATTAGGGAGTTGATTAAGACATATTAGTTGTGATTATTTGACGAGTCTAATAGTCTTTACCATAAGAACTGAGAATCTAATGGATTTAAGCACACAATCATGTACCTAATGTCTATTTTGGAGCCCCTTTACCATCATGAAACTCATAATGTAATGGCTTTTCACTAGATTCAACCCTGGAAAAAGTGCATAAATGTCAATTTAATTACTAGAATATATATTAAAATTCCAAATATAGCTACAATTAATTGTTCCTATAATTGAAACATGATATTATATTTATTTATAATTGAAACATGATATTATATTATATTTATTGTATTTATTTTAATAGGTATTGAAAATGTTAATTTAATATTTTTTTATATTATATTTTTACATATATTTAAATTTTGAAATGTATATATAATATATTTCAGAAAGAAAATATATATATATATATAACAATCATGTACCTAATTTTTAGGTTAAGAGCCCCTTTACCATTATGAAACTCATAATATGATGGCTTTTCACTAGATTCAACCCTCGAAAAAGTGCATAAATGTCAATTTAATTACTAAAATAAATATTAAAACTCCAAATATAGCTACAAATAATTATGATGGCTTTTCACTAGATTCAACCCTTAAAAAGTGCATAAATGTCAATTTAATTACTAAAATAAATATTAAAACTCCAAATATAGCTACAAATAATTGTTCTTATAATTGAAACATATATTATATTATTTTATTTATTTTAATCAATTGAAAACATTATTTAATATCTTTTAATTAATATTACATTCTTACAATAATTGTAAAAATATGTAATTTAAATTGTAAAGTTGATTTGATACTTAATATTTCAGAAATATATATATGATATTGTATGAGTGGGAGACTTAACAATAGCCCTAAATAATTGTATAAATAATATAAATTTATTTAAAAAATGTAAAAAGAGAAATGCAAACTTCTATTAGAGTCAAAATCAAGTTGGTTAATAAATTTAATTCTTTACAAAATAAGATTTAGACAAATATAAATAATAGAATATTAGAAGCGAAGATTCATTTGTAGGAAATTGATGCTATATTTCAAGAATTGCAAAAAAAAAAGTTAGGAAAAGAAAACAATAAACCCAAGGAGAAGAGATCTAAGAAAATATTAATCTTAGGGACAATGTTAAAGAGTTAGAACAGAAACTATTGAATAATATTGTTGGCATAGTTTTCATTGATGACATGCATAGTTGATGTTGATGTAGGTGATGTTGCTATGGTCATTATGCTTGCTTGAAGCTAATGTGATGTTGTGATGCATTTGTTTCCATGTGTGAATACTTGCATAAGTTGTTCATGTGATGTTGCAGTCCAGTTGCTTCTGAGATCAAGTGAACAGAGGTATAGCCTTGGAAATGCTTTGTGAATAGCCTTGGTATGTTGCAGAGGTATATTTGTTCTAAGTGCAACTCCAACGATCTAATGTTGTTATGATTGTAAGGAAAGGTATGTTGTTGAAGTAGATGAAGAGGCTTTCTTATTGTTGTTGAAGCAGTTGAATATGTTATGTTGTGGAGGTATATTGTGTGCATGTGATGGTTGAGCTAATTTGCTTGAAGAGTTGTTGTTAAAGATGCATGAAAACATCGTGATGCAAGGAAATAAAAAATTATTTGGTCGAGTGTACTTATGTCAATGCATATTATTTGAATATTTTTAAATTCATTTTATATATGTTTAATATTCAAAAGTTTAAAGAGTTTGGAAACAAAGAGATAGTCTTGGAATGAAAATAGGCAAACTTTTCATTTCATATTCATGCATGTAATACTAACTGATGAGCCTCAATATTATAGCAAGGATTCTTCAACTCCTAGGGCAACCAACTTTACTTTATCAACCCGGGGTTTCGTACAAACTTGGAAATAACAATGCTATACACATAGCAAATACATCATTCTACTAATGTCACTTCTCAACTGGGGCACTAGACCATTAGTGTACCAGACTAGTCCTCTATTGACTAGAAGGCGTCTGGCTACTGAGAGTGAACGTAAAGCTAGTTCTAATGCACGAAAGTGTCTATTCAAGAAATGAAATCTACTAAATGGGAAATTATATGAAATGCCATAAACCATCTAGCTATGAAATAACACAAATCACTTGCAGAAAATAACTATGCTAACCTTGCATTTTATCATCTAGCTAATAAGATTGTTTAGAAATGGAAAGTTGTTCTATCATTTTAGGATTCATACATACATGCACTAACTATCTCATTTTACATTTGAAAAATAAAATCTTTTAATTGTTAAATCCAGAAAATTTATAAATGCTATGGTATTGTGTCTGATCTTACAAGAGGAAAAGGAATAGGAAGGCTAGTCTAGGTGGCACTGATGCGCATGGAATCCAAGATGAGGGCCTAACCTACTCCTATACTACGCTATCCTATCATTTATGTTCAAAACAGGGTCAAACAAGTTGCTACAAGAAACTCCTACAAGGGATCATGTAGCTACTACATGAAACTGCTACAGGATGTCTTGGATTACTACAGGAAGTTAGCTGAAGGTTTTTGGAGGGAAAGAATAGTGAGATCAGGTGCTAGAGAGGTGTATGATAGTGGTAGAAGGTGTAGGGAAGGTTCACTTTTCCCAAGGCTAAGCCCAACACTCCAAGGAGGTTGGATTTGCCTAAGGTGGTTGCTCACAGTAGCTGCAAAACAGAGGTTCAAACTATGGGATGGTATGCCTCGACAGGAGGTGGAGAGGACTTAGGTGAAGCTTGTTGGATGATTCCCTTCTTGTAGATCAATAATCCATGCAACAAAACCTATTTCTTTTTTCATTTATGCATCACTACATGTCCACATGGAAAAGATGAATTGAATTTGAGGAAGATGATCTATCTATTGTTAAGGACTAGATCTATGGTATGGACTATTTTTTAAACTACAACAAACATAAGAAAACAAGATAACAACTGCAAGTGCTTCCAAGAAATCATAAATAGGGATCTAGCTAAAAATGAAACCTAATCTGTGTAATGATCAAAAGACAACTCTGTTTTTTGGGTTGTGTGAGTGGGGTCACCTAGTCATGATCCCATGAGGGAGATGAGGTAGGGGCCACTGTCACAAGATTTTCTAGATTAATTTCCTTCACTAAACTGCAACACTAATCTACCTCTTCAAACTAATGGAAACAAGATTGAACAACAATTTAAGCACTTGTTAAGCTAACCAGAAGAAAACATAAATAAACTTTAGCAACTAACTATCATTCTAAGCTAAGAATACAACTACAAGAAGAGGAACTTCTTCTGCTAGGTTTGGGCCATAACCCAAGAGCTTCAGCTCTCTGAAACAAAATTTCTCATTATCTTCAAAATCTCAATAAGAACATAACAATACTAGTCACAATGTTTTAGCTCATAATGGCTTCTAGGCTATAACAAAAAATTGAATCCTAATAAGCCCCTTGGATCTCTTATTTATACAAAACTGGAGCTACCAAAAACTCCCTATAAAATAGGGATACTTGGCTCCCTAACTGGAGAATAACTTCTCCTTGACTATCACTACCTTTGTTTCCAATGGACTCGGTTTTCTTGGCTACCGGTGACACCAATGTGATGAGATATGGTGGAGTAATATTTGAATGATTTTAGGAGTTAAGGAGGGAGACCAACATTTAGAATCTCCCTTTCTTGCTTACTCTGAATTCTTACACCTAAGTCAACCCAAAATTGCTCCAATTCCTACATTTAACACACCTTATGCCATATGACATAGTAACTCACCTTTACTCTTCTCACTAAGAAAAATACAACAAAATATGTAAATAAATGTGAGAAAAAACAATTTAATAAGATGGATAGTGGCATTGTAACCCATATAGTTTACCTATTAATGAGCCTCATCATCACCTCCCTACTGAAATTGTTGTTCATCCTCTAAGCAACCTAGTTATTTATATCCATATCTTTCATAGCCCTGGTGGCTTCTCTGGCATCCCAAGCTTTTGTGGATGGTGTCTCTTCTTGAGGATAGAACCCTGCATTTTTCTCTATCTCTTCCCATTTCTTTCTTTCCTCTTCTTCCTTCCTACCTTCCATCAAACCCAATAGCAAAGGTGGACTGGGATTTAGTCCAATCCAATTGATCTTCAGTCTTTGCATGGCCTTCTTATACATGGTTTTCCTTTCCAATTCATTTCTCAATCTATCAGGAGAGTGGTACTCCCTGATCCGAAGGTTGTGTGGTAGGTTATTCCATATTCTCTAGCATGCTTGTTGGATCTCAGTCCCCAGTAACCTAAAAGTGTTATGAAAATGGGAGATGGCATGTTCTTGGGTGGCCAGGTATCTTGATGCAAGTTGAGCATCATTGGAAATGATGTTGTGGTTACTAATACTAGTCATGGAATTTATTTATTCTGTTTTTGTGCAGAGGGGATCTCTTTCTTCTTTTTCTACTATTCTCTTCACTTCCTCAGCCTTGGCATCCTCTTGACTCATCCATGATGCAAAGGCCACCAACTGCAAGTCCCCCAACTTTGCATTGGGGTCCTACACATTCAAGTTTATGAATGCAAGGTTGTGCAGGTAGAATTCAGATAATTTGGCCTTGTCTTCAAGGGTGCTCTTGCCACATAGCTCTATGAATTGCCTGTAATCTTGGAATTGCATGGTCCCTTGTTGTGTCAATGCCTTGATTTGAAACTGCATCCATTGATCTTTGAGGTATAGTCCATATGATTTGGATTCCAGTCTGCATTGAAGTGACTCCATGGAGAGGCTTGCCATGGTGGCCAACTGGCTCTCCTTTTCTTGCAACTTCCCCCTCAGCCATGTTTTTTCTGCCTACAATTGTGTTTTTATGGTGTGCTCTCTGTCTCTCAATTCACTCAACTCCCTGCCCATTTCTAGGATTTTTTCTTCCATATGTCCCACATATTCTACTTTATTTGACTTAGAAATTTGCATCCAATAATGTGTTCTTGCTCTTTCTTTTTCAACCTCAAAGAAGAGAGGGATTACAAATTTCTATGGTATTACTTTGCCTCCCTCAATGAACTTGTAGTAGGTGCTCAGATTTGGTTATGGGCTAGGCTCTTGCAACTTTGGAACATCTCCCTCAAATGTCTTTGGAGAATTTGCCCCTCCTGTACCTGTAGGGTTGCTTCCTTGCCTTCTTCCTGCCCCTGTTGTCCTTCCACTAGCTCTGTCCATCTTTCTTGGAGCCCTAACAATGTTTCCTATAACACTGTTTGGGGATCATGTAGCAGGCCCTTTCCTTTCTATTGGAGGGTCATAGGTGCCTTAGTTTTCTTAGATGATGTTGACTTGGTGACAGGTTTCGTGACATAGGTGATGGTAGCCTTTGGGGTTTCTTGCAGTGATGAGCCATCCTCAACCTTCATTCCCAAGGAACCTAGCTCCTCTTTCTTGTTTAGAGATTCTTCAATGATGATGGGAGTTTTTGTAGGTGTTTGTGGTTTCCCCTACTTGGTCTTGATGCTTCTACTTGTTCTAAAATATAGGGGAGTCTGTGTCTGCCTTTTCCTCTTGGACTTGTGGTGTGTTCTCAAGGAAGCATTTGCCTCCTTTTCAGTGGGTTGAAGAGACAATCTCAGGGATATATACCCTTCTACAGTATTTTTCTCAGTGTTGGTCTCTACCTTCTACTCCTCCTCTTCTTCTATTTCGTCTTCTTCTTATTCTTCTGCTCATTCTTCTTCCTTTTCTTCCTCCTCTATTTTGTCTGTCTTTTCTTCCTCTTTTTCTTCTACTTCTTCTTCATCTCCTTCCTCTTCCTCTTCTTCCACTTCTTCCTCTTCAACGCTAGAGGTAGGGGTCCCACCATGTTCAAGGGCTCGGGCTTTAAGGAAGGCTTCTTTGTCCATTTCCCAAATGTGTGTATAAAATCATGTAGGTTCACAAGCTCATGCAATGTACTAAAGCACAAGACAAGAATCTACTTCTACTTTCAACTAGCGGAAGCCAATAGATCACTGAAAACAATATGAACAAGAAGAAGGTAAATCAATGGCACATAAAACAAGATGTATCTAAGTAAAGCCACTGCTCAAAACTCCTCTATCTGTATTGCATATATTAGAAATATGAGTGAAGATACAAAGCTTGTTCTCACTAGAAATATTCCACACAAGTATGCTCAACTCTCTCATTTCGCAAGCTAACACTTGGCCAACACTTAGCTAATTTCGCAGCTCTCCAAGCCCTAATATCTTGTGTAATTCCTAGGATGAATAGCCTATATTTAAAGGGAATTCATGCTTCCAAAACTGCACAATCCAAACATAGGTCTTTCTCTGATTGCATGCATGATCTATACAACTCAGTAAATCATACAATTGATAGTACATTTTCCCTACACTCTAGTCTCAACTGGGTCTTTCTAATAATCGACGTGCATGAGTTTCTGATGAGGGAATCTTCAGTTAACTAGAGTGACACTTGTGGATGCACTAGTGCACCAACTGAATGTTAACTCTCTATTAGTTCCAGAAATAGTTTGGAACTAATTTAACTACACATAACTCGATAAACTGAGTTATCTAATTACAACTCACAATTAAACTCATCTTGGACCCTTAAAACTTAGGGAGAACATATACATGACTTCATAAAGAATTCCAACTTGAAATTCCTAAGCTAATTAAGTTAATTAAACTTAATTAACTATTTACAAGTTGTTGTGAGAATAGAATTCGATTTTAATTCATATTTTAAATTCAAGAACAAATTTAAATTGGAATTTCTTATTGCCATTTCTCAATACTCCCTCTCAACAAGAAAGTGATTATCAATTACCCTGATCCTGTCTCTGTGAAACTCGAATTTACAGCTTGATAATGCCTTTGTCAAAATGTCAGAATCTTGCTCCTTCGTGGGAATGTACTCTATCAATATTATCCACCTGAATACACAATCTCTGAGATGATGATATCGGATATCAATATGCTTAGACCGATCATGAAAAACTAGATTTTCAGAGAGTCTGATACAACTCTGATTATCACAGTAAATAACAGTTGGATTCATCTGATGTCCCAACAAACCAACCAGTCTTCCTCATCTAGATGGCCTCACATGCTTCCTGACTCACAGCCATGTACTCTGCCTTTGTCGAACTAAGTGCAACCGATATTTGTTTCTTGATGTACCAAGAAGTTATCGCTGACTCAATACTAAAGATCCCTCCTGATATGCTTTTCTAGTCAGATGGATTCCCTGACCAATCTACATCAGTGAAGCCTTGAAGCTTCACTCCCTTTGTCCGTCTGTACCATAATCCATACTGAGAATTTCCCTTGAGGTATATCAACATATGCTTTGTCACCTTCTAATACACCTTGGTAGGCCTAACCATCACTTGACTAAGTTGGTTAACTGCATAGCACATATCTGGTCATGTGTTCACCAAGTACATGAGTGAACCCAGAAGCTACCTGTAAATAGTAGCTTCCACTACTTCTCGTTAAGTAAAATTCTCCTTCCTCCAGTTACCTGCTAGAGGAGTCTCGAGGGGTTTTCTTCTCTCAATGAAAAATCTCCTAAGTATCTCATTGGCATACTTTCCCTAAGACACAAACAACTCCCCATCTCCCTACCATACCTCCATGCCAAGAAAGTAAAGCATGAGCCCCATGTCCTTCATCTAAAACCCTCTTTGCAAGGTCCTCCTTGCCAGACATGATCTACTGATCATCACCTGTCAGTATGATATCATCAACATAAAGTACAATGATCAATAGTTTACCTTCCACCATTATGTGGTACAAGTTCGCATCTGCTTCACTCTTCGTGAAGCCCAACCCAGTGAAGTAGCTATCTATCCTTGTGTACCAAACATGGGGTGCTTACTTTAGACCATATAACGCTCTCTTGAGTAGGCACACATGCGACTCACGGTCAAAGGTCTCAAAACCTTCAGGCTTCTCTATGTACACCTCTTCCTCAATCATGCCATTAAGTAAGGTTGTCTTCACATCCATATGATGTATCTTCCAACCCATCTATGCTAATAGTGCCAATATAGATCTGATTGACGAGTACCTTGCAACAGGAGAAAAGGTCTCATCTTGGTTAATCCCCTCTACCTATGAAAAGCCACGGGCCACAAATCTAGCCTTATGCTTCTCCACACTACCATTTGTAGCTTTCTTTATCTTGTAAATCCAGCGGGAGCTCACCACTGACTTGTCCTCCGATCTTGAGACCAAATCCCAAACACTATTATGAACTATGGAGTCATACTCCTCCACCATGGCATCAACCCAAACTGGCTGCTCTGCTTCTTCCTTAAAGGAGGTTGGCTCTGTCACAACACATTTGCCCATAAGAGCCATATATCATGTGTACCTCTCAGGTGATCTCCTCTTCCTGCGCTGAGAAGTGGGTGCTCCCACATTCTCCTGTGTATCATCCAACAATCTATCATACTCTGTGCTGCACTTTCTTCCCTCTTTGGAAGCCTCTACTTGAGTGGATGTCTCCACTCCTAGATCCTTTGGATGTGGCTGCTCCACATCAATCTGAGGCTCCTCAACCTTAGGAGCTAAAATCTCCTCATCTGCATATAGCTCAAGCTCCCTCTCAAGGGAAACTCACATGGCCTTCTCCTCATCGAATCTAACATCCTTGCGAACCATTGTCATCCTATTGTTCGGAAAGTATACCCGATAGTTATGAGGTGTATCAGTGTACCCCACAAGTATCCCCAACTATGCTTTCATCTCAGGTTTCTTCCATGTATCTTTGGTCACATGGCAATATATCAATGACCCAAAATCCTAAAGTGACCAACATCTGACCTCTTGCCAAAATAAGCCTCCTCTGGTGTCTTGATCTCAACTATCCGATGTGAGCTATGGTTCTGAACATAAACCATTGTGTTGCATTCCTCAGCCCACAAGTCAAGTGGTAGGCCCTGATCATGCAACATTTCCCTCGCTGCCCCTAGTATGCTTTTGTTCTTCCTCTCGGTCACCCCATTGTACTGAGGGTTATGGGGTTTCGTGATCCAGATTTAAACAGGAACGCAATTACAGAGATAACCATATACACAAGGATGCAGCGGAAATAATACTTCATTTCATTAATGGAAAATACTGAAATATGCTTACAACCAGAAATGGAAATAAACCAGCTAGGGCGATGGTAGCTTATCTCTGAGAAGAGATGTGTGGATACATGCCTCTGAACTGTGTTACAATGAGGCTCGAAGGCCTATTTATTGTTGAGAAACAATGGAAAACCCTTCACATTCCAAAACCTAACC
>APFE031047500.1:23763-50366 GCA_000404065.3 Pinus taeda | reverse complement strand
GCTAAAAATAGTAAATTGTGCTATAATTAAGGAAACTGAAAAAAACTGCACGAAGCACTTAGAGGGGATCCAAGTCGAATTAGCGGGTGGCCACCAATATCCACTTGGATGATTTCGTCAACTCCCATTTAATCCCTTCCACTGCACAAAAGTTCTTAAACTCATTTGAGACATACTCACCACTATTATCACTCTATACAACTTTAAACTTCTTGCCCAACTCTTTCTCCACCAATTCTTTAAACTCACAAAACTTTATGAAAGTTTGATCCTTTTTCTGCATGAAAATATCCAACATTTACAAGAATAGTCATCAAAAAATATAACATAATACTTGTGTTTTTTCATGGATTCTATCAAGAATGGTCCACACACATTTGAATGGACTCGCTCTAGAATAGCCTCTTCTCGACTGTCTCTATCAGGAAAGGAATACTTGGTGGATTTTCCCTAAGTACACCCCTTGCATGTATCAACTTGCTCAAGCGCACCTTTGGGAAGACCAATAAAGATCTACTGCAATATCTTCAAATCCCCATGATGCAAGTGGCCCAATCGCTTGTGCCACAACTCGCCAATGTCTCAGCTCTGCACCCTTTCTTCCTTTGTGCTAAAAGCAACACACTCCTCTAGCTCCAGCTTATATTCTTCACCTGAATCTCTATCTTCTTTACTTGACCTGTGGCTATGTGTCGAAGGAACATGTTTCCTTTTGAGAAGATCACATCATAGCCTCTATCCTCAAGCATGGTAATGGATACCAAGTTTTTCTTTAGCCCGAGCACATACATAACATTATTCAAGGTGAGTGGAGCCCCATGCTCCCTTTGAAAAGTAATCGTGCCCAATCTAGTAACACTATACTTCCTATCATCACCCATATCGATATGCATACGGAGATGTTTCTCCTCCAGGTCACTGAATAACTCTTTGTCATTAGCCATGTGGAATGAAGCTCCAATGTCTAAGTACCATACACTTCCCATCATTGATAACAATTTGTAGCAAAATTGCTCAGGTCATGACAATGAAAGCCCTTAACTTTTGTCATGTCTTTCTTCTTACCTCCATCATAAGAATTCGATTTGGAATGGGAATATTTCCCTTTCCCCTTCTTCGCCATAATTTCTAAGGCACATTTCTCTTCATCATCAGTCTTTGATGAAGAGTCATCCCTGGTGTTCCTCTTGATCTCCTCCTGCATCAAATCCGACCAAAGTCGTTCCTAATCTAGCAGTTTCTCCCAACCATTGATAGAGTCCTGATAACTATGCCAACTCTTTGGGAGTCCTAGAAGAGAAATATTGACCATATCATCCTCGGAAACCATGATTCGAACACTTCCAAGTTCATCACAACATTGAGTGAACTTGGTTAAGTGTTTTGGAATTGTCTTGCCTTTCTCCATTTTGACTTTTCTGAGTTTTTCCTTCAGTGCCAATTTCCTTTGGTCACTATTGTTCCGATACAAGTCTATCAATGCTTTCCACATATCATAAGGATTTTCCTTGCCATGGAGACTCAAGACATTGTGATCTCGAACTCCCTCGAGGATTATCCACCTTGCCTTAGCCACACACTTTTTCTATTCAGCCAAATTCTGTGCATCTGATGCTGCTGGCTTGATAATTTCTTGATCAATGGATTCCTTCAAACCATTATCCTCTAGCACAACCTCCATTTTGTCCCTCCAGGCTGTAAAATTTGTGCTGCCTTCCAAGGCATACTTGAGCCACAAACCGTAGAACGCTATCTGCAGATCCTGAAGTATGTATTGCAAATTTGAATTTCACCTATAACCCAAAACTCAAAACTTCGAAATCTCCTCTAGTATATTGTTCTTAGCTTTGATACCATGTAGAAAATCTTGTAGATTCATAATCTCATGCAATTTACTAAAGCAAAAGAAAAGAATCTACTTCTACTTTCAACCAGCGGAAGCCAATATATCAATGAAAAAAATATGATCAAGAAGAAGATAAATAAATGGCACATAACACAAGATGTATCTAGGGAAATCCACTACTCAAAACCACGTTATATGTATTGTATAAATCATAAATATGACTAAAGATACAAAGCTTGTTCTCACTAGAACAATTCTGCACAAGTATGCTCAACTCTCTCAGCTCACAAGCTAGCACTTGGCCAACACTTAGCCAAATCTGCAGCTCTCCAAGCCCGTAATCTCTTGTGTAATTCCTTGGATGAAGTGCCTCTATTTAAAGGGAATTCATGCTTCCAAAACTGCACAATCCAAACATAGGTTCTTCTCTGATTTCATGCATGATCTATATAACTCAGTAAATCATACAATTTATAGTACATTGTCCATGCATTCTAGTCTCAACTAGGTCTTTCTCGGAATCGACATCCATGAGTTTTTGATGAGGTAATATTCAGTTAACTAGAGTAACCTTGTGGATGCACTAGTGAACCAACTGATTGTTAACTCGCTATTAGTTCCTCAAACAGTTTGGAACTGTTTTAATTGAACATAACTTAGTAAACTAAGTTATCTAATTACAACTCACAATTAAACTCATCCTAAACCCCTAAAACTTAGGGAGAACATATAATGACTTCAGAAAGACTTCCAACTCGAAATTCCTAAGCTAATTAAGTTAATTAAACTTAATTAACTATTTGCAAGTTGCTATGAGAATAGAATTCGATTTTAATTCATAGTTTAAATTCAAGGACAAATTTAAATTGGAATTTCTTGTTGCCATTTCTTAACAATGTGGACCATAGAATAAGAATTATCAATTGGCTTAAGGTATATTCCACTATTATGTTGATGAGACCATGGTGTGCTAACTGATCGTGCTTCCCTTCTTTCACCTTCTCACTCATGGCTATAATGGATTGTAAAAGGAAATAAGGGACACTGAGCCGTTGGTTTATGGGTACTTTGTCTTTGAATCTCAACTCATGGGGGAGTTTGAATTGGTAGCCATAGACTACACTTACTCTCCCTTCACAAGAAATGTACTTAAGGATGTGGAAGCTCACCTCATCCCAGGGATAGGGAAGGCTCTCCTTTCTGACCCCATTTTTGTCTTAAATTGGTTGTTCATCATTTAGGAAGAAGTTTTTCTTAGCAAAAGTGATGTTAGCCTTGTAATCTTTTCTCCATTGTATTCCTAGAGGAAGTGCGGTGACTCTGCTGATCACATCAGGGTTGATTTTAATGGACAACCCTCTCACCATAGTGGTAGCACTTATTATTTCTTGAGGGTTTAGTGCCATGGAAAATTCATAAGCTATATCATCGTCGTACCCTTTGAGCAACTTAAGGAAGCCCAACCAGTGATGTGTCCTAAAGATATCTACCATAGGGGAATGAAGATGAATCCTTGATGTGTATGTGGGTTCTCTTCTATTGAATCCTCCTCCCATTTCTCTTCTCTGGTTTTAGATAAATGTAGTAGGTGTTGTAGGCTAGCTTCAATATGGGTTTTAGGGTGGCTGACAACTTAAAATGTTTTTGGTGGATGACTGCAATTTATACGATTTCTTATATCCAATATTTTTTCTTAAATTTCCCAAATTCTGTTTAATTCTCAAGCTCACCATAGTTATTAGAAGATTGCAGAGTTATTTTTATAGTTATCAAATCATGAACAAAGAAGAGATGGGCCACTTAGTTTTCATTGTGATGTTTGGTATTATGATAATTGATGACCACTCTGACCCTATACACCCCCTTGCAGACTTCCTGAGGAACTCTAGGGCTTCCTGTAGCTTCTTGTAGGTTTCCGAGTTTTCTGTAGCTTTACTAGCTCTGTTTCTTGTAGGATGGAGAGAGAAAGGTTCGAATCTTCGATGGATTTCCAAGATGGTCCCTGTATCTTTGATGTCGAAAAGAGAAAAAGTGCATGAAATTTTGGGTTTTTATGCCATTTATCGAGGCTTGGAGTGATGTGCTCGCTCACAGTGGTATGAGATTTCCTAATTGGGACCGTTGGCCCACCGTTGGTGATCACACACTTGCCCCTCGTAATTATTCCCCACTCCCACATAACTGAATTGACCACCTTTTTGACTAATGCCCATTTATTTGACACTTTGATGTGGCAAGCTGACTGGGAGTTCACTTTTGATCATGAGCTAAGATCCTTTTTCAACATCTATACATTTTTCATCATATCAAACTCGGGGAAGAGATGGGTGAGTTTCCATACCTGTGCCTACCTTTTCTTGATCAATGAGAATTTTCCTTCTGTGTTGTTGGTCAAGGAAGTGTTCCTTTTTGTGCTTCATGCTTATTTATTCCTCCTTATATAGTTGACTACTTGTCAGTCGATGTCTGCAGGTGCTTGGTACATCTTTGTTGTTATTGTTGCTGCTGAGCTTTGGTTAGGAGAAACAAGGTCTTCAGAGATGTTGGTGCTCCCATTTTCTTTTTTTGGGAAGAATAATCTGGGCTTGGGCTGCTTGTAGCGATGGCATAGGCTACTACAGGAAATCCTATGGCTGCTACATAAAATCTCGTGGTTGCCTTTTTCTTCCTATTTTCAGTGTTTTTTCTCAGAGGGAGGATGGGTGGTGGTGTAGGGGTTGGAGAATGATGATGGAAAGGCTCTAATGGAGTAGTGAATGGCTGAGGCAAGGGTGGAAATTTCCTCTGGATTTTTTTTAGACATTTTCCTGCATTCTTTCTTGAATGAAACAGAGCTAGGTATTGATATGATGGCTTGGACTAGGGATGCATGGATGATGAGTTAGATATGATGAGGTGTAGGGTCCCCACTCAACCTAGAATAGGCCTGCATAATGTTTTTCCTATCAGGATTTCTTCCATGTAGCATTTCAGGACATCCTGTAGTGCTACAGGATCTTCTTGTAGCAAGCCAAAAAATGCCAAAAAAATGATTTTTATGACTGAAAATGGAGGTGAGTGATGGGGACATGGTAGGAATGAATGAGATGGAGTTGATGGAGGGGAAAGTTAGATGATACTTGGCATGTTGTCCTTGTATCTCTATATCTTTTATTGCCTTCAAAACCTACAAAATCATAGAATCTATTAGTGGACAGGATTGAGGTCCTTTTCATGGTATTTTTTTCCTTTCTCTTTTTTCTTTTTTTTGAAAGACACATAGGCTGCCCTAGAAGAGGTTTTCAGCCTGCTTGCCTACCCTAGGCACCTTAAAGGAGGTTTTCAACCAGGTATCTTTTTATTTTTCTTTTTTCCACTCTCGGGCTACCTCAAGGAGGTTTTCAACCTAAGAGTTGGGCTCAGATGCCTTATAGAGGTTTTCACCTAGGCCTCTTATGGTTCTTTTTCCTTTTTTTTTTATACAAATAAAAACAATCTTCAAAAATTGTGTGACTTGGAAGCTAGGATACTCCCAATCACATTTACCTCCTTACTAATGGTGCAGAAGAACTCCTCCCTAGATAGAGGTCTTTTAAAAGCTTTCAATATGTATCCATTGACAAGAAAATGAATACCTTCCTCATCAATGGTCCTAATTTAAACAACCCCATTTTCATGACACTTGTCTATCAGGTATGGGCCTAACCACCTGGTCATAAATTTTCCTTTGAAGTCCTTGAATCTAGAGTCATATAGTAGAGCCCAATCCCCTTCTTGAAAACCCTTGTCCTTAATGTTCTTTTCATGCCAAAGCTTCCTTTGTATTTGTATAAGTTGAGTGTGTAGGAGGGCCTACATCCTGAATTCATCCAGACCATTCAGCTGGAGTAGCCTCTCCTGTTGTGCCTTTGTAACATCCAAATCTAAATGTGATTCCATTCTCAAAGTGTTGTACTCAAACTCAATGGAGAGAAGAGCCTTCTTTCCATAGACCGATGCATAAGGGGTGAAACCAATGTTTGTCGTCTAGGTTATATTATAGGCCCAAGTGGTCTCCACTAGTCTATCAGCCCAATATTTTATGTTGTTGCTCACAACCTTGGTGAGGATGCCTTCCAATGCTATGTTAGTGACCTCTACTTGTCCATTGGCCTGAGGATGATAGGAAGTTGACTTCATGTGTTTTATCCTATGTTTCCTCAACAAATTCTCGATCATATGTGATGTGAATTGAGCTCCCTAATCGATGACTAGTTATCTAGGGTACCCAAACTTGTAGAATGCATTCTTCCTTAATAAATCAACCACTTTCTCCTCTGTTTCTACCTTGAGAGCCTCGATCTCAACCCACTTTGTCAAATAATTAGTACATACAATTATGTACTTTTTCTGCCTTTGATGGTGGATCAATAGTCCCAATGAAATCAATGCCCCACTTGTCAAATGGCTCTAGATCCATGTGAGGCTGCAAGGGAATTTCATACTTGGGAGTAGGTTTCCCTATTCTCTGGCACTGATCACATCGACTGGTGTATCTTGTTGCATCTTAGTGGAGAGTGGGCCAGTAGTGGCTAGCTTGCAGTGCCTTGAAAGATGTCCTCTTGGCTACAAAGTGACATCCGAAGGTCCATCATGACACGCTAGAAGGATGTCAAATACTTCCTCCTCCCTGACACACCTCCTAAAATTTTTATCTAGGCCCATCTTAAATATATTTCCCCCAATCCAAGTGAATGGGGCGCTCTTCCTTACAATTCTGCTCTTCTTCTTGGGTCACAAATTTGGAGGGAAATTTGCAGTAACTAGGTAGTTAGCTATGTCAGCAAACGATGGAGAGAGGACTGAAATAAAAAATAAATTCTCATCTAGTAGCTGATAATCAACCATTCCTTCCTCACATGCAGGAAAATCAAGTCTATAGAAGAAATATGCAACTACATTTTCTCTACCTAGCTTATCAATGATAGTTAAATCAAACTATTGTATAAAATTAACCATATAATAATTATAACATTCACATCATGTTTGTTCATTAAGTATTTGATGGCAGCCTGGTCAGTATGCACAAAGGTTTGATAACCAGTGATTTAGTGTCTCAATTTGTTCAGGGAGTGGACAAAAGCTAGGATTTCCTTTTTGGTCACAATGTAGTTCAATTCAACCTTGGATAAATTTTTTCTAATGAAGTAAATGGCATAAGGAAACTTGTCATCTATATGGCCTATAGCTGCTCCTATAGCATTGTCAAATGCATCAACATGGATGTGGAAGGGAATAGCCCAATTTGCGCCTCTCAGTATGGGCGCAGTAGTCAACTTGTCCTTCAAGATTTCTAGGGCCTCTTGGCAACTTTATGACCAAAAAAATTCAGAGTCCTTAGCCAGTAGTCCAAAAAATGGTGAGGCTACTTTGTTGAGGTATTTGATATATCTCCTATAGTATCTAGCTAAGCCCAAGAATCTCCTGACATCCCTCTGCTTTTGAGGAGTAGAGACCCTTTTTATGATAACAATTTTATTTGGGTCCACTTGTAGTCCTTCATGGGATATTGAGTGACCCAAGATAGTCCCTGCATTCATCAAGTATTCACACTTCTCGAGACTAAGTGATAGGTTCATTTCAATGCACTTATTTAATACTTTCCCCAAGTTAAAGAGAGCCTCTAGGAAATCGCACCCATAGGGAGTGAAATCATACATATATATTTGTACAGAGTCATGGACTAGCTCAACAACGATGATCAAAACTGCCCTTTGAAAAGTGGCAGGGGCATTACATAATCCAAAAGGAAGGACCCTATAAGAAAAGGTACCCCAAGGACAAGTGAAGGTATTTTTATCTTGGTTTTATGGGCTAATTTGGATCTAATTGTAGCCACTGAACCCATCAAGGAAATAGAAGAACTTCTTCCCTGCAAGACCATCCAAGACTTAATCAATGAAAGGTAGAGGAAAATGGTCTTTCTTAGTGGATTTGTTTAGCTCTCTATAATCCACACAGATACTCCACTTCCCATTCTTCTTTAGGACCAAACCTAGAGGGAACACCCACTCACTATCTGAGATGGGGTAAATGAACGCTGCGTCCAACAACTTTTGCAATTCTTATTTGACTATGCCTTTGAGGGTTGGTTTCATTCTTTTCTGAGGTTGGCACATTGGTTTTCATTCTTCCTTAATGTATATGTGGTGAGTACACACTGAAGGATGCACTCTGTTAATTTCCTTATAGCTCTAGGCAAAAGCATCCAAGTGCTCTCTTAACATGTTGCACAACTTCTCTTCCTAATGGGCTAAGAGAGACGGGTTGATTTTCAATGTTTTATATGGACAAAATTATACCATTTTGATATGAGTAGGACTTGAGTCAACTGGGCACAAATCATTCCAAGGGCTATCTTCATATTTCTTCACCATCTCATCAAGAAGCATCGTCTTGGGGGGCTGGTCCTTGAGGATTTGATCAATGAGGCTGCCTTCATTAGGTTTCTTCCCTCCGATAATAGCATCTAGGGTACAAATTGGGTAGGATTTGGTATGGTATACTTCATCTTCCTCGTCCTCTTCCAACCATAAGAGTAAGTCATGCTCTAGGGATGGTTGAGTAGGAGGGTACAAGACCAACTATTTGGACAAATGCCCATTCTTAATGGTCATGTTCCCAGCTCTACAACTTATGTAAGAATTAGCAGTGGCTAGGCATGGCCTTCCAAGTATGAGAGGATAACCATTGAATTTTTTCTTGGGCTAGGGAAATAAGAAGTGAGGAGGATACTCCTAGGAATCAATAGAGACCATCACATCCTCAACAACTCCCTCGGGAGCTACTGTGGATCTGTCTGCAAGTTGTAATATTGTTATGGTCTTTCTTAAGGACCCTTGGAGATTCATTTTGAGCATGGTCTCATTAGTCATCACATTTATGGCGGCCCCAAGGTCAATTAAGGTGTGGGGAACAATTTTGGCATCAATGTGCACATCTACCACAGGACATCCAGGGTGTAGATACTTTGGGAAAATCACTCTCCCCAACATTAAGTTAGACAATTGCCCAATGGCATTAATGGTAGGGGTGTCTTTCTTTCTCCTCCCAGGATGTTTGAAGAATTTCTCCTTTATTAGCTTGTTGTAAATGGGGACATCCTTGATGGCTTGGAGGAGTGGGATTTTAACACACAAGTTTTCCAATTCTCCTAGAAGTTCAGTCTCTTTTGGGATGTGCTAACTAGGATAGATCATTCTTTCAAGAAAAGGAGGTGGATTGGCTTTAGGAACACTCTCTTCCTTTTCCTCTTAAATCTCCTTAGGTGGAGATGGAGGTTGGTTATCTAGAAGCACTCTTCTAGACCCGAGGTTGATTTCTTGAATTTCCACATAATAGGTAGGGTAGGATGTCTCTCCACTATAGACCTATTGTGCCTGTTTGTTGTTTGGGTTCATATTTAGTTGAGTAGGCATCTGAGGTTTCTTAGGTGGAGTAGGATGAAGGAGCTATGGTTGAGATTGAGGTGGAGGTAGTAAGGTGGGAGGTTGGTTGAATGGAGGCATCCAACCTTATAATGGGGTATTCCACTGAGGATGTGGTGGAGCATATGGCTGAAATGATCAATTGGCAAGTTGGGAAGGGTATTGAGGTGCATAAGACCAAGGAGAAGGTGTGGAAAATGAAGGATGAGCAGGAGAAAACCATGGGGGAAGGGATTCATTCTGATTGGGATTGTGGTAGGAGTAGGATGCCCCTTGCATGCCCTTCTGGTATGGTCATGGTCCTTGAGGCCTCCTCTGATTGATATAATAGAGTTGTTCAGCCCCACCTTCAGCCCCTTTGTATACAAACTTAAATCCATGTAGAGAAGGGCACTTATATGTGGAATGGCTTTCCTCATAAACTGAGCAAGCCTCTATAAAATTCAATGGAAATTCATTTATGGGGTGCCTTCTAGTGCATCTAGGGAAAAATATAACTAAGGCTCTCTCTAATTCCTCTTCGTCTTGATCTACATGGTGTCCATTTGAAAGCAAGGGTGTGCAACATTTCACTTTTAAAATCTTCCAACATGTTTCCAATTTTACTCTTGATAGATGTGTTGGAGGAAGAGGAACTGACCAAAGATTGACTAGCCCTACCCTTCTTTTTGGAAGCCCTAGAATGGTTTTTGAAAACTGTCTTGATATCATCATAAGATAGCTAATAAATTTCCCCTCTAGATAGAATGTTTAGGGTTTCCAGGATGTCCTCCCTGATTTCTCTAAGAAGGACTAACTTGAGTGGTTCATGATCAAGGGTGCATCTAGCCCTTTTGTAACTAAGCTAGAATCTTTCCTCATAACCTTCCAAGGATTCATCATGTCCCAAGGTCATTCTAAATATTTCCTCTTTGGTGTCTTTGGACAACCAATAGTCCCTGTACTTGTCATTGAAGGCTTGCTGCATTTGATCCCAGGTAGTGATGTTGTCCCTAGGTAAACCCATGAACCAGTGCAAGGATGCATCCTTAAGGGTGGATGGGAACAAATTCAACTTTTGGTAGTCAAAGGTATAATCATAAGTTCTACAAATGAAAAAAAACTCAAACAAAAAGGTGTCAAGGTGCTCTGCGGTTAAGCCATGGAAGTGAGGAAGGGTAGAGGGGCTTATGTTTTTCATCCTAGCACTTCCATTAGTCTCTCTAAAGGGAAATACACCCTCATTTTTGTTTTTATTCCTATTTCTGTTTTCAACCATGGCATAAGTGTGTGGAATGGTTTCTTCTTCTTCTTCACCAATAGGATCTTCAAAGATCTCTGGTTGTTCACTTAATGGGTCTTCTAGTTCCCCTGTAGTCAGAGAGGGAAGCTGAAAGTCATCGAAGAAGAGGGAAGGTTGATTGTTTGATGGTGTGGAGGTATTTGGCAAGATTTCCCTAAATTGTCTCTACTCCTATGAGGCATGAAATATTTTTTTTCCTTTTATGTGTTTTTTAGAATTAATTGCAAAATAGAAGGAAAGTAGAATAACATTTACCTACTGAATGAAAATAAGAAAGAAAATCATAAATTACATCTACTTAGAAAACTGCTTGGCAACGACGCCAAAAAGTGTTGAGCCTCAGTATTGTAGCAAGGATGTTGCAACTCCTAGGGCGACCAACTTTACTTTATCAACTCGGGGTTTCGTAAAAAATTGGAGGTGATAGTGCTATATACACAACAGATGCATCATTCTAATTATGTCAATTCTCAACTGGGGTGCTAGACCATTAGGGTACTAGACCAATCCTCTATTGACTAGAATGAGTATGATTACTGACAGTGAATGTAAAGCTAGTTCTAAGGTAGGAAAGTAAATGCCCTTCTATTCAGGAAATGAAAGCTACTAAATGGGAAATGATATGAAATGCCATAAATCATCTAGCTATGAAATAACACAAATCACTTGCAGAAAAGAACTATGATAACCTTGAAATTTATCATCTAGCTAATATGATTGTTTAGAAATGGAAATTTGTTCTATCATTTTAATATTCATACATACATGCACTAAATATCTCATTTTACATTTGCAGAAAAAGAGTCTTTTAATTGCTAAATCCAGAAATATAAATGCTATGTTATTTTGTCTGATCTTACGGGAGGAAAAGGAATGGGAAGGTTGGTCTAGTTGGCACTGATGAGCATGGAATCCAATATGAGGGCCTAACCTACTCTTATACTAGGTTATCCTATCATTTCTGGTCAAAATAGGGTCAAATAGGCTGCTATAGGATGTCCTAATCTGTTAAAAGATGTCCTGGATTGCTACAGGAAGTTAGTTGAAGGGTTTTGGAGTGAAATAATAGTGATATGAGTTGTTATAGAGGTGTGCGACAATGATAGAAGGTGTAGGGAAGGTGCACATTGCCCAAGGCTAAGCCCAACACTCCAAGGAGGTTGCATCTATGGTGGTTGCTCACGATGGTTGCAATATAGAGGTTCGGACTACGGTTTGGTATGCCTCAAGAAAAGGTGGAGGGGACTTAGGTGAAGTTGGTTGGATGAGTCCCTTCCTGCATATCAATAATCCCTTCAAAACAACTATTTCTCTTTTCATTTATGCATCACTACATGTCCACATGGAAAAGATGAATTGAATTTGAGGAAGCTGATCTATCTATTGTTAAGGACTAGATCTATGATATGGAATACTTTTTCAACTACAACAAACTTAAGAAAAAAAATATAACAACTGTAGGAACTTGTAAGAAATCATAAATAGGGATCTAGTGAAAAATGAAACCTAATCTATGTAATGTCAAAAGACAACTCTATTTTTGGGGCTGTGAGAGTGGGGTCACCTAGTCATGATCCCATGAGGGAGATGAGGTAGGGGACACTATCACAATATTTTCTAGAGTAATTTCCTTCACTAAAATTCAAGATTAATCTACCTCTTCAAACTAGTGGAAACAAGGTTGAACAAAAATTTAAGTACTTGTTAAGCTAATAAGGAGAAAACATAAATAAACTTCAGCAGCTAACTAGCATTCTAAGCTAAGAATAGAACTATAAAAAGAGGAACATATGCTGCTAGGGTTGGGTGCTAACCCAAGAGCTTCAACCTTCTGAGTCAACTTAGTGTTGGATCAAAACAAAATTTCTCATTATCTTCAAAATGTCAATTACAACATAACAATAACAATCACAATATTTTAGCTCAAAATGGCCTCTTGGCTACAACAAGAAATTGAATCCTAATGAGGCCCTTGGCTCTCTTATTTATTAAAAATTGGAGCTACCAACAACTCCTTAGAAAATAGGGATACTTGGCTCCCTAACTCGAGAATAACTTTTCCTTGACTATCACTGGCTTGGTTGCCAATGAACTTGATGTGCTTGGCTGCCAATGACACTGAGATAATGAGATATGGTGGAGGAATCTTCAAATGGTTTGAGGAGTTAAGGAGGAAGACCAACTCCTAGAATCTCTCTTGCTTGCTTACTTTGAATTCATGCACTTAAGTCAACCCAAAATTGCTCCAATTCCCACATTTAACACACATTAGGCCACATGACATAGTAACTCACCTTTACTCTTCTCACTAAGTAAAATACAACAAAATATGTAAATAAATGTGAGAGAAGTCAATTTAATAAGCTGGAGAGTAGAATTGTGACCCATATAGTTTACCTATTGATAAGCCTCATCATTAACAACTAGTAGCCTATCTTTAAAAAATATGTAATTTTGGAAAGTATAAATGGTTAGAGCATGTGGAAGAGTTGAGTTTTTGTTCATGAGTTACATTCCACAAAGAAACAGAGGTATAAGATTATATGTGAAGCATATTTGAGGAGGAGAAGAAGATGAAAAAGATATAGACGTATTAAAAATTATTTTCCTCATAAACCAACACATTATTTTCTTTATGTATAAGGGGATTGTAGTCTCCTTTCAATTTGTAGCTTGAAAAAGAATAGGTTGGAGCCTGTTGAGGTAAGAGCTTTTTATTGGTTGTAGCCTACAAAAAATTAATGTAAGAGTGAGTACGAGCTTCACAACAATTTGTAGCTTGAAAAATAGAAAATAGATTGCAGTCTCCAAAATATTATATAATAGAGGAAGTAGGAGCTTTCCTTTGCATCACAACAACAACAATTTTTTAGTTTTCTACCTTTATGGGTTTCCACTTATGTCTGGTGTGCACATGTGTTGATTTTTATGCTATGATTTACATGTTAAATGTTGGTTATATGTTAAATTTGATGTTCATATGATGTATTGTTGGTTATTTAATAAGTTTAGATAAATATTTAAAGGAAAAGTAAAAATAGAATTTGGTGTCCATGAATGCACTAAATTAATCCCCCACACCCCCCCCCGCCCCCCCCCCCTCCCCCCACCAGTTTAGTCAAGTCTCCAACAAATCTAGCCTTAAATACATTGGAATGTAAATTGGATATCAAACTAATAAAAGAGGAATGAATACGCTCATAGATTTAAACAATGAGCATAACAAAAGAGCCTTGAACCTCATCATTTTTCAGTATTAAAGAGTTAAAATATGAAAACATTCTAGTAATAGCGAAGGAATAACTAAATACAAATCACAAATTGAAGCAACTTACTTCACAGACATAGAGAAGCTAGGAAAATTATTGAAACATAAAGATAGGTTGGTTCAGGTTAAGGTAAGCTCTAATGATGATAAATATAGTATACTTAGCAAAAATCCAAACTTAAAAGGTAAATAATGTTTATAAATGAAACCTCATTCCAAAATACCAAGACAAATTAAGGAAATTCAAAAGCTAAAAGAAATTAGGAAGGAAGGAAAATGGGCAATAATGTTACACGTCATTTTTTCACCATTAGGAAAAAGAACACCAAATCTGGATCTGTCTGATCTAGGTGGATATTGGTGGCCATCCGCCTATTCCACTTGGACCCCCACCGATGTTTCTTTCAATATTTTAGTTTCCTTAATTGTAGCATAGTTTACCATTTTTGGCAGCTTTTCGGGTCCTGAACTTTCGAAGCCACTTTGAGGCCCTAAACAACATTTGCTGGAAAATAGGTAAATAATAGTCTTTAATTTACATTTGTAGTTGAAATTTATATTCCTTGGATAGATATTTCTAACAAAGTATTGTGCACGTCAAACGGAGAATGTATGTCAAAGTTACGACCCCAAGAAGTTAATGTACCAATTTACCCCAATGGGGCCCATAGTTTTGGTGCTTCATCTCCTAGGGTTAGTTTTTTGGATGTTTATGGTTTTCCATTGTTTCTCAATAGTAAATAGGCCTTAGATCCTCGTTGTAACACAGTTCAAAGGCATGTAACTGCCACATCTCTTCTTAGAGATAATATACCATTGCCCGATCTAGTTTATTTCCATTTTGTATGTAAGCATAATTCAGTTCTTTGATATTAATGAAATGAAGTTATATTTCTGCTACATCTTTGTGCTTATGTTTATATTTGTATTATGTTCCGTTCCTGCTTAAATCTAGATCGCTCTCATTATCCGATGTAATGTTTCAAGCATTCCCCCTACAAGGTTTAAAGTATAACAATCCCAAAGTATGCAAGAATTCTGGATAATATTTCTCAAAACCTATTTTTAAACATTTGTGTGGTTTCCTAGCCAATCTTTGTGCAAACAAAAATTTTACCATTATGGTCAAAAACAATTTTCACTCTTTCTTCCACTATAAAATTCGGAAATATTTCAACGCGAATAAGAATAAAAAGTGATTTCTAGAAGCCTTGTTGGAGGAATATTTCCCAATTGAAGGCCTCAAGCCTCTATGCACTTCAGCCTCATCCATCTATTCATGTATAAAACTCGCTCCCTTTGTGGAACCCTGATCCCTCCTTTTGAGGGTCTCATCCCTTGCGAAGAGGATCTAAAGCTTTCTCCTCTTGGCCTATAAATTCAACATAGACCAAAGGGGTAAGGGGGACTACTGAATGTAAACTTATGTTGTTGGAATAAGGTTGGAAAGCTTGTTACCTAAGGAGAGTATTGGAGACTATTGGGAGGAGGATTACATCATCAAGGCAAGGTTGTATGGATTCTTCTTATTCAAGATTAATACAAAAGCAGGTTTCTTTCCCACTGTATTGTTCAATGGAGTTCATGTATTGTGTATTTACTTCCAAATTTCCATTGATAATGATATTAGGTACTAGTTTCCTTGATCACTAGTATCGGTTTTATTGATTCATTTATCTATCATATGCCTTTGATCCTTTGTTGTTATTATGTTTGCAGGTCTTTATTTTGAGCATTGAGAAGCTGCAACAAACCATAACAAGGATCTTCATCCGTCATTTTGTTTGAAAGGTATGTATCTCATAATTCCAACATTCTTGCTTATGATTAAATAGGAATGAACTCGGGAAAGATTTAGTAGTTTGTTTGTTTGTTACTAGATCTCGCTTAAGTGTAGGGAGATTACTCTTGTCCGCAAGAGTTATTTGTCCACATAACAAATTGGTGACTCCACTAAGCATGATTTTTTATTCATTATCTTCTCTTGTGACCTTTGATTACTTTTTGTAACCTGATCTCACTACGTTTTGGCATCTTAAAGCTTAAAATTTTGGATTTTTGGCCTTGTTTTTTATTTTTCTTATGTTTTCTTGGCTTGCACACTTTTTATTTAGAAACAGAGTGCATATTTGCGCACTTTTCCTTTAGCAATAGTGAAGTTGCACACTAATTTGAACCAGTTATCTGTGCAAGTTCATAATTTCTTGAAAAATTAGGGTTTTCATTTGTTGGCTCTATAATTTTTTTATTGTACTTTCCTGGATTTGTTTACATTCTAGAAAAGTATTCTCTATTTTGATTGGATGTTTTGAGTTGCCTTCTTGAAGAATTATTTATATTTTCAAATTAGGGCTCAAGGTTTGATCTAGTGAATTGTTGATTAATCAAAATAATGATTGGTCATTGTCGAGATAGCTTGAGTCTATCCTTCTTCTATCAAAATATCAGATTAAGTACTTTGTTTTTGTGATTGCAAAAGATAATTAGTATTGGTAAAAACTTAGGGTTTTTCAAGGCACTACTGGTGATTTGAAGTTAGTTGTTTTTGTCTAAGTGAATTGTGGTTATTCCTTTTTATGAGACACCAACATTTTCTTCTTATAGTGATTCATAATTCATTACAACAAGTTGAAATTATGAATTTTATATGTTGATGGAGGAATTAATTTGTTGATTTTGGGTATGCCAGAAGTTGTTAAGGTTTAAACTTTGCATTTTGTAGCTTTGATTTTAAGGAAATTAGGTTCCATTTAATATCTCTCTCTCTCTCTCTCTCTCTCTCTCTCTTCTCTCTCTATATATATATATATATATATATATATATATATTATATATTATTATATATAATTATATATATATATATAACCTCATGGCCAGGGGGGCCAAGAATTGTGTATTCTACATTACCTTTGAGTTGTATTTTGAAAATGATCCATTGATTCTTGGATTGTTTAAAATTGAATGAAACCTCTTTCCTTACTTTAGTTACAATTGATCGAAGTGAAAAGATTACATTATCATGCTTGATTGCATTTAAATTTGAGTCAGGTTATAACACCACCGGTTTCACATCCATCAACATATTGAGTAAACAACAACTTAAAAACAATGCTAATAAAATAAATTAGAGTTTTTATATTTCTAGGGTTCATTACACCTATATTAGATCAAATAGTAGTGCTTTGGAATATGGAAATGGGTTAAATTCCCAAGGTTGCAAACAAACACTAGAATCTTGTAGTAGTGAGTAACTCGATCTATTATAGTTTGATTCTGGGAAGATCCTCTTACAAGGGAGTTAAGCATGAGACCATATTGGACCTAGTGAAGTGATCAACCCCACTTCATTGCTTATGCTAGCGCAATTTGCAAGCATTACAAATGGTGTCGAAAGGTGCTTGGGAGTCACTTGATGTACCTGGAGCAAACATTCATTAGACTCACTTGGACCTTTTTGGAGGGTATTCTTCACTCAAGATGGCGTAAGTGAAGTTACTTGCACAAGATCATGGCCATTATGCAGGTTTTCAGCGTAATTGATTCCACCTACTCTATCTCTAGCCATTTTTCACATTGATCTTTGTGATACTGGGTTTCATCACCAACTAGTGATTTCGCTGTGAAAAGTTTATTTGTATGGTTTGACTCCTTATATTTATTAGCGTGTGTTATTCGCTTATTTTACTTTTTATAGACCTTAGGTGTGGATTGTGAATTTCGATTGTTAATATTGTTAAAATTCTTAATTAAATCTATTAAAATTGAATCTAATGGCAACAATTCCGGACTTTACTGATAAAGAAACCCCTTTTAATAGGAATCCTAATCATTTTCCTAGCTTTGGAAATGTCGTTCCTCCCTATATGGCTACATTGTCACTTCCTGGATTCACGATAGGTTTACCAGTATGGTTGCTTTCAACTTCTTTAGTCCCAAATACCCAAACTCTTCCCCCACAACCAATTTCTCCATCCAAACAAGGCCAACCATTTGTTGACCCTTTACCTTCTTCACCCAAAATGCCCTCCTCCCTTTCTTCTTCCTCGCTTAGTAAAAGCCTCGAAGCTAGTAACCAGGTGACTAAGAAGAAGAAGAAAGGGAAGAAGAAGAAGAATAAGAAGAAAGGTAAGAAAGAAGTCAACCCACCAACTATTCCTCTTAATATGGAAAATGTTGAGGAGCCGTCTAAAATACGTCACAAGCTCAAATTCCCTTGTAAGCTTTGTAAGGGTGACCACCTTCTTATTAACAGTCCTGATATTATGGTGGTATAGTTGCAGGTGTTAAGGATAATAGTTCAAAACCAGAAATGATCTCCTCAAGCTCGGGTGGAACTTATTCTTTGGTTTCCTTTGGAGAATCAGTCATCAACCTCCAAATTTAGTTATTCTATGAAAATAGTAGAACTGTTTAATTTTCCCGTTTTTCGTAAAAGCTTCAGATTTTCCACGAAATCAAAAAGAATTAAAATTGTAGTTTATAACCTTGTCGCATCGGTCATTCCACAACCCTTTATTGTGTTAATTCTCTACCGTCAATCTCAACGCTCAATACGACGGTTATCGCTTTCCCTGCTCGCAAACTAGCCAGATGACCTCCATCATTGATCAATCCCTCTTGATCCAACAATCGATGCGTAATCTCGCGTGGATTCTTGCACGATGTTTAACGAGCTGAGAGCATGCAAGAAAAGCATTTTTCCCATGCTTCGTGTCGGTTGCTAAGTGTAATCGCGTGAAAATTCCAAATACAACTTACCACCTTGAGACCGCAAGAGAAACAATTTTCTTCTACGAAGACCGCCTTTCTATTCTATCTAACGCATGCGCCTGTTAGCACCCAATAATCGTTAAATCTATTAGATCTGTCGATCAAACAATTCAAACCTTTTCCTGGGTTTCTTGAGAATTTTGTTGGGTTTTCCTCATTTCGCCAAGGTTTTAGTGCTTCTTCCAAGTTTAAATTATGTCTAAGTTATATTTAGGATATCGCTAACTAAAATCTATGGGTTCAAAATACATCCGAATTAACTCAATACACAGTGAATGAAGATTTAAACGCGATAACACAAGATTATATGAAATCTACTTCTAAAGGGGCCAAATTGGGAATCAACAGTATTCAGAAATATTTCAAAGGAAATTTAAAACCTTCGGGATTGACCATTCATATGCAGAATACACACAAACACAGAGAGATTTCAATTTTTACAGTTCAATCATCCTCAGCCAAATCCCTTTACATTAATTCAAAACTTACAGAAATACTTGTACATACAACAACCAGATCCTAAATCAAAGGATCGAAACTGCCTAATCCTATCTAATATATAGGATATTCTCCTCGAGAATCTCAACTAAGCCTAAAATACTTGAATGAATTACAAGATAGCTCAATCCCTAAATTCTAGCTCAAATCCTATCTAGAAATATTTGTAAAGTGACAACTAAAGGATCCCACTGCTTTGCTTATAAATTTTTTTTGTATTCTTGGAATAAAATTTGAAGCCTTTTGTCTTTAAACCTCATGCTTCTGCATCTGACTCCCGAGGAAAAAATTCTTCATGGGCTCCTGTCTATGAGCTCTTCTACAGAATTGGCCCAACTTTTGTAGCATGGCATCTGTCATCCAGGTAGCATCAACAATTGGTTGATCCTTTCACTTGACCAAATACTACAAATACTCTTGTCCCCTTGTATTCTTAAACAATCTCTTATCCAAAATCTTTTCTGGCTGCACTGCCTTTTCTGTAGGTAACTATTTTACCCAATCCACCTCTTGTTCTTCCTTGTCTTCTCATGTATCCTCTGCATTTCCACTTTCATACTTGTACAAATCAATAACATTGAAAATTGGAGATATTCCAATATCAGGGGGTAATTCAATTTCATAAGCATTTGTAGAAAATTTCCTCAAGACTCTGCACGGTCCAATTTTCTTCAATTTTAACTTGTTATACTCCCTTTTTGGAAATCTTTCCTTCCTCAAGTGTGCTAAAACCAAATATCCAACCTCAAAATTAACTTCTCTCTTCTTCAAGTCTGCTATGCTCTTGTACTTTATGTTGTTATTCTGTAACTATTGTTTTACTTGTTCATGTATTGCTTAAATCTTTGAAGCAAAATCTTCTCCTTTAGCACTTCTCATTTCAGCTTTTCCCAAGTCTCTTAATTTAGACTCTCCTCTTGGGTGCATTCCATAAACTATATGGAATGGACTTTGCCCTATACTCCTGTTAGGAGAATCATTATAAGCATATTCAGCTTATGCCAAAATTTGATCCCACTGTTTTAGATGTTCACCTGCAAGACTTCTTAGAAGATTACCCACGCTTTTGTTTACAATTTCAGTCTGTCCATCAGTCTGAGGATGATAAGCTGAACTGAAACTCAGTTTAGTACCAAGCTTCTTCCACAATGTCCTCCTGAAATGACCAACAAATTTGGTGTCCATCTCTAAAACAATTCTCTTAGGTAACACATACAACCTTACAATCTCCTTAAAAAACAGATTAGCAATGTGAGTAGCATCACTGGTTTTATAACATGGAATAAAATGTACCATTTTAGAAAATATATCAACCAAAACATAAATTGAATCATTTCTTCTTGGACTTTTTGGTAAACCCAAAACAAAATCCATACTTACCATAGCCCAAGGTCTATCTTGAATAGGTAATGGAACATACAAATCTGTGTTTTGGATCCTTCTCTTTGCATACTGATAGATTTTACAATTTCTCACATACTTCTCCACTTCATATCTCATCTTCAGCTAGAAATAAAACTGGTTCAATTGCTCATAAGTCTTGTCTACACCAAAATGTCCTCCAAGTCCACCACTATGTTTCTCCTTGATTAAATTTTCTCTCATAGAACAATTTGGTATGCATAGCTGATTTCTTTTAAACAACAATCCTTCTTGCAAGAAAAAATCCAGCCACTTACTTTTGTCTAACAAAACAAGATTTTTACAAGCTTCAAATGCCTCTTTAAAATATAAATCTTTCTCATACAATTCTTTAAGAAAATCAAAACCCAACACTTGAATTTGACTTTCTTGAACTAAGATACTTTTTCTGCTTAAAGCATCTACTACCTTGTTTGATTGCCCATTTATATGCTTCAGTACAAAATTAAAACTTTGAAGATATTCTACCCATTTTGCATGTTTCTAACTAAGCTTTGGTTGTTTCATAATGTATTGCAATGCATGGTTGTCTGAATAAAGTATAAACTCTTTAGACATCAAGTAATGTCTCCACTTTTTCAATGACTGTACAACTGCATAAAATTCCTTAACATATGAAGAATATTTCTTCCTTGACTCATTCAGTTTTTCTCTAAAATAAGCTACAGGCCTATCCTCTCGACTTAAAACACTACCAATAGCTTCTCCACTAGCATCACATTTCACTTGAAAAGGATTTTTAAAATCAGGCAAAATTAAAATAGGTTTTTCAGTGATCTTCCTTTCCAACAGTTGGAATTTCTTCTCTACTTCAAGACTCCATTTAAATGGATGTTTATCCTTCTTTATAGTTTCAATAATAGAAGCAATGATCTTACTAAAATTCCTTATGAACTTTCTATAAAAACTAGCAAGACCACGAAAACTTCTTACCTCAAAAACAATTTTCGGTGAAGGCCACTCTATGATTGCCTTAATCTTCTTTGGATCCATCTTTAATCCATCAGTAGAAACAATAAAGCCCAAATATACCAAATCTTCCTTCATGAATGAACGTTTCTTTAAATTTAGCAGTAACTTTTCTTGTTGTAGCTTTTGTAAGACATAACTCAGATATCTCATATGTTCCTCTTTAGATCTACTGTAAACTAATATATCATCCAGATATATTGTTACAAGTTTACCAATAAATTCTTTCAACACTTCATTCATAAGCCTCATAAATGTACTAGGAGCATTTGATAACCCAAAAGGCATTGCCATCCATTCATATAGTCCTTCATTTGTTTTAAAAGTAGTTTTCCATTCATCTCCCTCTCTAATCCTTATTTGATGATAACCACTTTTTAAATCCAGCTTTTTAAAATATCTTGCTCCAATAAACAATCCATCAAATCTTCAATTTTAGGTAAAGTAAATATGTACCTGATTGTTATTTTGTTGATGGTTCTTGAATCAGTTCACATTCTCCAGTGTCCATCTTTCTTTGGACTCAACACTATTGGCACTACGCAAGGACTCAAACTCTCTCTAATTAGTCCTTTATCTAACAGTTCCTGAACTTGTTTTATGAGTTCTTCATTTTCTATGGGAGTCATCCTATATGCTGCTTTATTTGGTAGATTTTTGTTAGAAAATTTTACATTAAATATCTTCAGATATACATAGACGCAATACAATTCTCTCATATATAGTGAGGGTTGCCTTCTAGGGAAAAAAATCCTAAATCTAACATAACTTCTACCATCAGATCATCCGCCTAACGAATGGCCCAGATTGACTAGAAATTACTAGACTTTTACAAGGAAATTTTACATCTATTCTTAGCTTCAGGGGCGCTGCCCCCGAAACCCCACACCAGGGGTGGGGCTCCCAAAAGGTCGCAGTCGCCCCCCCTGGACCCCCCCTGCAACGAATATTTTACGGGCGGCGTTGCCACCCCATTTTGAACTGGGGTCCAATGCAGCGATACCTTTGAATACAGAAGATAATCAGGCTCCACACCCAACAATTTTCTCCTGGAATCAAATCTATATGATGAATGATTTTTCTAATGGGTGGTAACACATTAGGTAAATCATCTACAATGATATCACAATAATTCTCCAACATCTCTTGAATTTCAATTGGCAAATCTAAAATCTTAGTGGAAGTAATTATTACCTTGGGTTTGCAAATCAATGCAAAATTTACCTCGTCCTCTTCAATCTGCTGCAAGTATTCTTTTCCACTCAGTAATAGAGTCTTTGGATCAGATTTTCTTGATGCATCCTCCTCTTCCATAGACAAAAATGTATGATTAACACCATCTTTACCAAATTTATATGTGTTTTTTTCCCATCATGCATAGCTCTTCTGTCATACTGCCAAGGTATTCCCAACAATATGTGATACACATCCATAGGCATTAGATCACACATAATTTTGTCTTTATATTTGCCCACCTACAACTCCACTTCACACTATTCATTCACTAACAACTGATGTCCTTTTTGAAGCCATGACACCTTATAAGGTGTTGGATGTTTCTTTGTCTTTAATTTAGACTTTTCCACCACTTCTGTAGAGACCAAATCATTATTACCTCCACTATCAATTATCATTTGACATCATTTTCCCTGAACCTTGCACATAGTCTTGAACAAAGTCTTCCTATGTGCTGGTTCACCAACTTCCTTTGCTGGCTTAACCAAACTTTGTTAACTACCAAATATTCCCCTTTCTCTAGTACATTTTCTTCTTTTGACACCTTTGCTGCTTCCTTTTCATCCTTAACAACAATTACATTCCTCTATTTTATTCCTGTGTTTTCTGGGCACTCATAGGTTCTGTACCCTAGCTTGTTACATCTGTAACATCTGATTTCTCTTCCTCTGCCTCCTCTTCCTCTAAAAAATCTCCTTCTTCGACTTGCATCACCTTTTGTGGGTGTATGTTGAATCGAGCTGCTGCTAGCTCCATCTCTAGGTGCTGTAGATCTTCCTCTACCACCTTGACTTCCCCTTCCTCGGAAAGTACCTCTATTTTTGGTAGATTACTTCCTAAGGAGTTTTTCTTTAGCCTTTAGTACCATCTTATAAGCCTCTTCAACTATTTTAGGAGGCAACAAACTTATCACATCTTGGATCTCCATTTTGAGACCATTTATATATCTTGCAACCTTCTCATCTATATCTTGAATTTGTCTAGCTCTTATGCTCACTTTGTAAAATTCCTCTGTGTATTCTTTCACTGTCAAAGACCTTTGTCTAAGGTTTTGCATCTCTCTATATAATGAAATTTGATAATCACTTGGCAAAAACTTCGCTCACAACTTTGCCACCATCATGTTCCAATTTTTAATTGGCTGCTTACCAAGTCTTTTTCTTTTTGCCTGCACTCCATCCCACAAAAGTGTTGCATGTCCTTTCAATTTTGTGACAACAAATTTCACTCTCTTTCCTTCTTCCATTTCTTCATTATTAATCAAAGAATTTTTCCATGTCATTAGTCTAGTCTATCAACTCCTCGGGGTTTAAACCTCCTGCATAAACTGAACCCTCAAGTTTGGGTTCAGATGTGGATCCCAACACTGATTTAATGAATCTCATTTTAGGGGTAACTTCTACAGGTTCCTCTTCTTTTGCAGCTTCAGCTTCAGGCTCACTGACATCTCCATCTCTTTGATTTCCTATTTCCATTGCTTCTAATCTAGCTTGCATCTGTTCCATAGCTTCCAACGCTTCAACATTTGCAACTATTCTTCCTCTTCTTTGACCATGTCTTCCCCCAACTCTGAAAGCCATGTTGGACTTCTTTCTCTGATCTTTGAGATCCTGATCAATGTCACTAAGTAGCTCTGATACCACTAATGATGGTTTGGGTGTAGGTGTTAAGGATAATTGATCAAAACCAAAAACAATCTCCTCAAGCTTGGGTGGAACTTCTTCTCGGGTTTCCTTCGGAGAAACAGTCATAAACCTCCAAATTTAGTTATTCTACGAAAATAACAGAATTGTTTAATTTTCCCATTATTTGGAAAACCTTCAGATTTTCCATGGAATAAAAAAGAATTAAAACTGCAGTTCATAACATTATCATGTCCATCATTCCACAATCCTTTATTGCGTTAATTGTCCGTCGTCGATCTCAACAATCAATCTGAAGATTATCTCTTTCCTTGCTCACAAACTAGTCGGATGATCTCCACCATTGATCAATTCTGCTTCATCCAACGGTTGACATGTAATATTGCATGGATTCTTACGTGATGTTTAACGAGCCAAGAGCACGCGAGAAAAGAAGTTTTCCCATGGTACGTGTCGTCTGCTAAGTGTAATCGCGTGAAAGTTCCAAATACAACTTACCACCTTGAGACCACGCAAGAAACAACTTTCTCCTACGAAGTCTGCCTTTCTATTTTGTTGAACGTGTGTGCTTGTTAGCACACGATAACCGTTAGATCAATTAGATCTGTTGATCGAACGGTTCATAAATTTTCTTGGGTTTCTTGCAAATTTTGTTAGGTTTTCCTCATTCCGCCAAGGTTTTAGTGCTTTCGCCAAGTTTAAACTATGTCTAAGTTATATTCAGGATATCACTAAATAAACTCTATTGGTTTGAAATATGATTAAATCAATACACAGTGAATGAAGATTTAAATGTGATAACACAAGATTATATAAAATCTAGTTCTAAAGGGGCCTGTTGGGTTGTGTTATATTCTTTCCACGACTAACCTACGTAGTGAACCAGGGGGTTAAAGGGGGAGCGAAGCCCCCCCTTCATTGCGCCGATTGTGCAGTGGGGGGGGGTGACAGGGGGGGTTTAAGGGCGGTGGGTAGCCCCTCTCTACGGGGTCTGGGGCAGCACCTCAGGAAATTTTTTTTTGGACCCTATATTAGGTTGGGCAGACCTACCTATGGTTTTCGGTCCATGGTATTGGATGCTTCGGCATGTATAAATATGTATAGTAATATTGAAAGGAATATAATGAAAAATCAAGTTGGTAGTCTCGGTTTTGGAATCCAAGGGAAAATCTCTGTGTATATGTGTTTTATGTGTTATGCTCTCGCATTGTTTATTTTCTGTGTTTTAGAATTCGTATGCAGGTAATTTATATACGGGGTTGAAACCTACATTTGGTATCGGAGTTGTTTTGGCTTCAAGGGGATGCCTTTGTTGCTGAGGGATTTCACTCGGGCGTGTGGTAGACCCTGTTCAGTGGGAAATCTGCAGGATCCATTCTTGTGGTGAAAGAATATGGTGAGCAGTGGAAAGATAGAGATCGAGAAATTTAATGGTCAGAGTTTTGAGTTGTGGAAACTCAAGATGGAGGATCTGTTGGTAGATAAAGATCAGTGGATCATGGTAGATCCAGGTACTAAACCATCGGGAGTGTCCGATAATGAATGGAAGAAGTTGGATCGGAAGGCTAAGAGCACAATACGATTGTGTGTATCAGATTCAGTATTGCTGAATGTATCAAGGGAAGCTACGACAAAGGCTTTGTGGGACAAGTTAAGGACTTTGTACCAATCTAAGTCTTTGGTGAATAAACTGTTCCTGCGAAAAAAGTTGTATAACATGAGGATGAAAGATGGAGACTCGATGATAGAGCATCTAAACGCATTTAATATAGTGGTAAGTCAATTATTATCTATTGATATTAAAATTTCAGATGAAGATAAGTGCATCAGTTTGTTGTGTTCTCTACAAGATTCGTGGGATAGTCTGGTTATTGCAATTGGTAGCAATGCAACTGCCTTGCAGTTTGATGAAATAGTCTCATCCTTATTGACGGAGGAGATTAGATGGAAAAATATGGAGAACCAGAATGGTGATACCTTGTCTATACGAGGACGGTCCAAGAACATAAACAAAAATAAGTCATCGAGTGGGAGATCTAAATCTCCAGGAAAACCTGTAAAGATGGTATGCTAGAAATGCGGAGAGGAAGGGCACTACAAAGGGGACTGTAAATCTAAAGCTCCTGATAAAGGAAAGGGATCTGATGATGCTTCTTCTGCAGAGGCGAAAACCACCTCAGATGAAGGTGGGGATGTGTACTTGGCTTCTTCAAGTACACATGTA
>APFE031047500.1:0-15065 GCA_000404065.3 Pinus taeda | reverse complement strand
TTAATAATAAAACCTATATACGAATAAATTATCGAATTATTATTTGCTTTAAAGATATTATTTATCTTGTTGCATATTATTAGAATTAATTAATAATTAATTTTAAGGAAAAAGGTCAATTAGGAAAAAAACATATGACAAATCATGATTAGTTTTTGGAGAATTAATTAAATTAAATTAATCATATATATATATATCATTAAATCAAATAATTATATCGAAGCCAAAAAGAATACTCCTCAACAACAGAACAGGAAAAGGAAGAATGAACAGTCACCTGCTATCTATGACTATAGCTAACAAGAGATTCAACAGAACGAACAGAAAGAAAACAACCAGGAAAAGCGACAAAGAGACACAAGAGGAGAAGAACGAGACACAAACTAACGGAAACCCTAGATTGAAGGAGAAAGAGGAAGGATCGGAAGGCCACAAGGGGGACTAAGCCAGAACAAGGACCAAGGGACGAGGGGGGGGGGCGAAGAAACACTAAGAAGACAAGGCGGGGATCCAACACCTACTTACCTTCCAGCCATCATCTCTGTTGAGATTATTAGGCCTCTTTTCAATTTCTATAGCTTCCCTTAACTTACGATGATGGAACTGAGCCACCTTGGCAATCACTTTGGCCTCCTCAATACAGACATGATGATTAGTCTTGTCCACATGCTCCGCTAAGGCAGAGGACTTAGTTCTACCATGTCTCAGGTCAGCTGCATGCTCACAGATTCTTTGCTGAATGGAGCGCCCTGTTTCCCCTATATAGGGAGTCCCACATGAGTAAGGGATCAAATACACCCCTTTCATGTCCATAGGGTTAACAGGATCTTTCACCGACCGAAGGGAATTACGAATGGTTTTGAAAGGCCTAAAGGTTGAGGGAATATCAAACCTACTGAGGATTCGAGCTATCCTGTCCGTGGTCCCCTGGATATAAGGGAGATGGACACCTAGATGGCGCTCCTTAGGCTCTTTCTTCCTAAGCGCATTTCTGGAGGCTTTAAGGAAAGCTTTCCGACCTAGGTGCCTACTATATCCGTTTTCCACAGAAGCCTCAATTCTACAATTTTATCACTTTTTCGGGCTCTTAAAAATTACAAAAAAAAAGAAACTCTAGATTACCTTTAAGATCTTTTCTGACTCTAAAAATGTGAAAAGATTGTCGAGTATGCTTGTTTGCTTTGAACTTGTTAAAGAAAACTAGAAAAAGTCTACTTGATATAATATTACACCTTTTACAGATGATGTGGAATATTTACGAAAAAGGTATACTTTGACTAATCATGGTCAAAAGAGTTCTCTCCTGCATTATTTTACCTTTTTTCAGGCTTGAGAGACTAAATATACAAAAAAAAGACATTTCAAAGTTTACTTATGTTTTTCTCCAAACTTCCTAAAAATGAAAAACACTGAGCTTTACTTTCTTCGGGCTCGTTAAAAATATAATATGAAATAATTGTATGACTTTTCTTTTTATGTCTTTTTCAAACTGTTTAAATATGAAAATCGCATCGATTTATCCGTTCACTAGACTCGCAAAACATAAACAATGCAGGACCCATCAATCATGACAATACCGAAACACTCCTTCTTAGGGTTCATTAAAAATAATCTGAAGGACTCATCCAAATGCTGAGCTTACATGAAAAAACATATGTTATCCTCCTTAAGCTTGCACACAAATAAAGAGGTGCTTGTAAATAATGGTGGGGGGGAATTGGAAAGAAACATTTTTTTTATATATTGTAAGATGGAAGTATGTCACTATTTAACATGACACTCCGTCACCTTTGTGTCTGGGTTGGGAAATCCATTTGTCTCTGAGTTGAACATACCTCATTGAAATTCTTCATTTTGGTTTTTAGTCTTAATTTTGAGTCAAATGTTTCCAAGTCAAAATGTCATCTCACTGATATGTTCAATAGATGTCCAACCTTAGTTAAAATTACCTTGCAATTTGTAGCCTTCAATCACGTCAGCCATCCCTTAGTCAATCTTGAATTATTCCAAATTTGTTCTTCAAAACTTTGACATGAGTTTTGTGTCGTAGGCCCTCCTACGACGAATCACTTCCTATTGACTTCAACTCATTATCTAAGAAGTTGATTTAGAAACCTCCTTTAGTACCTTGGATCCTACATGCTTTAATGGCAGGTTTCTCACTTTCGACCACAGTTTCTCATCATTGACCTTCGATCGAATGATTCTATGAGTTATCGACTTCAAGACATTTAATCACACTTCATAGATTTTACTAGGGTACCTTGAGGACCATTTCCATTGTTGGTTTTTTCTCTCGCACATATTAATAGTTCACATCATTGACCGATAATCAGGTGGTTTCTACCATGTTCGACTTTGAGACATTCTTTCACATTGTTAGATTTGTACTATGGATCGATAGAGATGAAGATAAAGACCACATATCTAGTTTCATCCTTCGAGGATGTGTAGAGTTTCAAGATATTCATGATTGATAATATAGATCCATATTTATGGTTGCATCCATACTGTGTCTATCATTGACATGGATATTTGTACATTTCCATACTAATTCCTTGAGATACTTTTACTCTGAGTATGGGAATTACTACCTCAGTGGTCTTTATATGAAAATATTGTAACGTAATCCTTCATTGTTTGTTTCAGGTCTCCAACCAATTGGTCTCTAATCCAAACTTTGGCATGATAAAGCACTTTAGTCCTCGAACATCCCTTTCTGACTTTGCACTTTAGGGGGAAATTTATTACATGTCAATTTGTGACCATTAGGAAAAATACCACCAAACACAGATCTCTCACTATCTGATGCAATTTTTCAAGCATTCCCATACAAAGTTGAAATTAAAACAATCCCAAAGTATGCAATAATTTTGGATGATATTGCTCAAAACCTATTTTTAAACACTTGCACGGTTTCCTAGCCAATCTTTGCACAACCATAGTTTTTACCATTATGGCCGGTGATAATTTTTGCTTCGTCTTCCACTATAAACTAGGGAAATATTTCAATGTGAGTAAAAATAAAAAGTGATTTCTAGAAGCCTTGTTGGAGGAATATTTCCCAACTTAATGCCTCGAGCCTCTACATACTTGGGCCTCCTCCCTTTATTCATGGAGAAAACTCCCTCCCTTTATGGAACCCTAATCCCTCCTTTTGAGGATCTCATCCCTTGAGAAGAGGATCTCAACCCTCCTCCTCTTGGCCTATAAATTCAACATAGACCAAAGGGATAAGGGGGATTTTTGAATGTAAACTTATGCTGCTAGAATAAGGTTGGAAAGCTTTTCACCTAAGGAGAGGATTGGAGACTATTGGGAGGAGGCTTACATCATAAATGCAAGGTTGTATTGCTTCTTCTTATTCAAGATTAATACAAAAGAGTGTTCCTTTCCCATTGTATTTTTCAATGGAGCTGATGCATTGCGTATTTACTTCTATTTTTCCATTGATAATGATATTAGGTACTAGTTTCCTTAATCACTAGTATGGGTTTTATTTAGTCATTTATCTATCGTATGCCTTTGATCCTTTTTTGTTATTATGTTTGCAGGTCTTGATTTTGAACATTGAGGAGATGCAATGAAACATAGAGAGGATATTCATCTGGCATATCATTTGAAAGGTATGGATTTCATATTTCTAGCATTCTTGCTTATGATTCAATAGGAAAGAACTCAAGGAAAGATTTACTAGTTTGTGTGTTAGTTACTAGATCGCATCTGAGTCTAGGGAGCTCGCTCTTGTCTGCAAGAGTGATTTGTTTGCATAAAAAATAGTGATCTAAATGGAAAATGGAATCCACCCATGGTATCTAACCATGGTATTGTAACTCAAAAAGGCTATAAATAATGTTCCTCACTTTGTAAAGGGCAGATTCATCCTCCACGATGTAGTGGTCAAAATTTTATTTATTTCAATAAATGATTTCTTGAAGGTTTATTGTCCTGGTGATTTTCCTTATGTATTTAGTGCTTATTTTGAATATTTTGTCATTTTTTTCCTCTCTTAGTGTTCAGGTTTCCTAAATCCTAGCCCCTCCCAATATCCAAATTAGTGGTATCATCATGGGTTACGACTCCATGGAAACCAAGGATTGAAGAAAATTCCAAGCTTACTAAGAGAAGCGTATATCTAAATAAAAATAGGTGGATGTCAAACATCATATCTTGGTTTTCCTAGTAAAGCAATAACTTATTGAATTCTATCACATGCCCACTATTGGAACTCGTCCATATCGACAATGCGTATGCCCAATATTTTCAGTTAGTAGATTTATAACACCATAAAACTAGCCTTAGTGATTTGTGGGAAGGATTCAATAGTACTTCTAGTTGAGTTACATAGACCCATGTAGAGCTTCCCAATGTCGTTGCACAAGAAAGATATATTATCCCCAACATGAGTTTATTTTGGTTCGTGAATGTGCTTCAAGCAGTAGTTAGTAGGTGGTGGAGCAAGGTTCCTGTCTAAATATGCCTATTCTTCCAAACCTGCCCTGGACATCCTTGACCAAAATTCTCTAGACTGGTAGATAATTGGAATAATCAAGGTAAGGGAAAATGGTCTTCGTGCAGTACCTAGGCACTGAGAACTCACCCATGTTGTTTACGTCATTTTATGTTAGTGTATTGTTGAAAGAATACAATGAGTGATTATTATTTATACTCTAAGTCTAAGAATTGAAAATAGGAAACAGAGGCCATGAGTCAACCTCGCAATCCTTGACACTACTTTTCTATTCATCGTTAAAGATGTGAATGAGGTTCATGTGAGCATAAACCTCATTGGTTTCTATATTAGGCAAGAACTTCACCGACACCACTCTACATAAGATCGATGAGATCATGTGAAAATTATCCACGAAATTAGGCATTGTGGCAGTATGTTCTGTATGCCCCTGAGGATAGTAGTAAACCTTTCATTTTATAGTCGGCATCTGCCCCATAACCCCTACGGAAGAATGCCATAGTTATAGATCCAAACCCTTCTCAACACTCACTTCATCGAATTCCATTTTCATCGACATTATCTATGAGCATGGAGACTAAATTCCTCTTGAACTACAACAATGAACAAGTTGAGACTTTATTGAATAATTTGTTGTTGTTAATATTTTGATTACAATATAGAATATAGAGCCATCGCCCAATCTCTTCAGAGAATGCCACTTGGTGGTCGTGGAGGGATTTCTCCATCCTATTTCTACTTCTTCACATTCGACACTAAATCCTTCCATGCCCTTTCCTTTGATCATGTTGTGTCAGAGAAGGTGAGGAAAAAAATAAAAAATCTTTTGTTGATGTCCTTTCAAAGAACGACTAGAAATACATGCCCACTGAAGTTTGATTTTGACAGTGTATATTGAGAGATTTCCCTTGAGACTAAGAATCATGCATGAAGTAATGGTTTCAGGCCCAATGAAGAACCCATATCTTTCTTCATCTTTGAACACTTTCAATGTTGGGATTTGTAGATGAAGTCCTTTTATGGCTTGTACCATTTCACCATTGGTTATTTTGGTGGTGTCGTTGAATCATAGCTCCGACCTGGGATCAAGTTCTCCCATGAAAACAAGATCCAAAACAAGTGCTCTTAGCATGGGGATAGCCATTTGAATTATGGATGGGAATGTTGTTGTTTTTATTTTGATAACTCTTGTTTTCCTACTGTAGTTCTAGAAAAGTAATGTGAGGGAGGCTGAGGTTGTTAGAAAAATTCTTTTGATTAGATGGATTTATCCCATGGCATGATGACACTAGAGATGAATAATAGTAAGATTGTGTTCTTTAATAGGAAAAAGTAGTTTGATTTGGGGTATTTTCTAAGGACGTCATCCAAGGGGAGTGTTGGGTCTACTTACAAATATATTCTTGATGATGGACGTGTTGTCGTTAGAGTGGTTGGTTTTCTAAAGGATTGGATATTGATTGCTCTTTTAATAGTCATATTCCCAGAGTTGACAATCATATGCATCAACATCATTAGATATGTTACTACACTTTGTGGTGTGATAATGTATAATTGCCTGAAGGTGAAGGATGGGTGGGGCATGAATCAATTTCCCATTGATGTAAAATCATCAATTAGGATTGGAAGTTTCACAAGAAGTGATCTAATGTTTATGATGGCAAATGGAAATTATATGCATGAGGTACATTGTGCTTGTGGGGTGTCGGGCTCAGTAATTGCTAGCATTTCATGTTCATCTAAATAATTCTCCAATAAAATCATAACAATGGGAATAAAAAATGTAAAACTTGAGTACTTGGAGGAATCCTTTACAACATCTCATTGGATAGTGAGAATTTTCAAATATAAGCCACCAAATTCAACCACGTAGATCGGCAAGCAACTTATATTGATTTCCATTTGCTAGGCCATTCAGTGTCAGTATCCTAGTTGGCCTAGAAGAATTACAGGGTATCTCTATCCTATGACCTTCGTTCATCATGGTTATGGGTCAACCGCACAAAATCCTTACCATCGAAGTCCATTTTTCGGGTCGCACATTGTCTCACAATTGACCCACAAGCATTACATGGTATGCATATCCTTGGACCTTCATTCATCATGGGTTTTGGGTCATTGACAAACCCACGGTTATGGTTCAACCACACAAAACCCTTCCCATTGAAGTCCATTTGTTAAGCCACACATTGTCAATATCGTAGTTGGACCATAAGAATTACACGGTACCTTTATCCTTGGATCTTCATCTTGGTTTTTGGTCAGTCACATGCTTAGGGTTATGGGTCAACCACCCAAACCCTTCTCTTCATTGGCTCATATTCAACAAAAGATTCTCAAGAAGGAACTTGATGCAATGGGGACCATTTCTTCCTAAGGATGAAGGAGTGATCCAAATTTAAAATGGAATCCACCCATGGTATTGTAATTCAAAAATGCTATAAATAATGAGCCTCACTTTGTAAAGGGAAGAATCATGCTCCACAATGTAGTGCTAAATATTTTCTTTCTTTTAATAAATGGATCCTTGAAGGGTTATTTTCCTTGTGATTTTCCTCATGTATTCAATTCTTATTTTGAATATTGTGTTGCTTTTATTTCCTCTCTAGATGTTCAAGTTTCCTAGATCTTGCCCCCTCCAAAATTAGCTTGGCACGCTCGCTTGAAGGAACACAAAGGTGTCCTAGGTAGAATAATAATGCATCCTACATGTGTAAATCTAGAACTTTCTTGTCATACACTAGCATCTGGTATGTGGTGGTAAAGACTAGATCATTTTTGTATAGTTGCAACCATCCAGAGGTCTTGTGGACACAAGAGTTGAGAACAATAGTCAGTGTTAGAACTTGGCCCCTCCTAAGATCCGGATCAAATAATTAAGAATTGAAAGTCTATTATCTGGGATAGAGACCCAAAAGATAATAATAAACAAAATTCATTGCATTATGAATCCTCATATGGATCTGTTGTGGTTTTCTATGGAGCAAAGGGTCTATATTAAATTGCATCCCCAGTGAATTTGATATTATATTTTTATTTGAAACTTGTGAGAATGAAAAATATAAGATCCTTCACATTGAGGTATTTTTATTATGGTTGACATGGAACAAGAAAACCTCCCATAGGGGATTGGAAGCATAAATTGTTACATAAATATAAGCATTTCTTCTCACATTCAACTTCATAAGAATGGCCCTCCTAATCATTAATATGGATGGAGATTTCCAATATTAATGCTAAGAAGATGATTTGATATAGTGATTTGTTACTTCTTATCAATTCTACTTTCTATACAATCTAGATAAGAATTGTCTCCATGAAAACTTATAACAATATATTTACACTCGAAGAAATGAAGGTAGTATCCTCTTTCTAGGAGACTTTAATGCTAAAGTTACTATTAATCAAGTCTAAGCAATGATTCCAACCATAATCCTTTTGGTCTAAATGAGGACCTTGTTTCCACTAATAACTACAAAATAACCTTTGAATACCTTATTGAGAATTTATTTGGTACTAAGTTAATCAAGCTCTATAGCTTTCAAGATCTAATAATTTGCAATTGTCTAATGAACTTGTTGAACCAGATGACTTGTATCCATGGGTTGAGCAGTAGTTTCATAGATTATATGATTTTATATATCTCCATATACAACCAAATAATAAATTTTGAACTTTTAAGTGACTATGAAGCAAAGAGAGAACTATCGAGGAATGCAAGTGTGACATTAGAAGGCTAGAGAATGTGTTCCATTGAACCAATGGAATCCTAGAGCAGAAATTGAGCCACACATGAGGATGTGAGTGTGACTTTGAAAATGGGGTGACAAAGAACCTAATGAGTCACAACAAACGTGTGTATAGTTGTGATATTAGTTAAATTGGTTAACAAAATAAATGAGGAGTCCTTCAACCTGTCATGCAGCTAGGGGAAAATTTTGAATGGTTTGTCTTATTAAAGAATGAAAGTCACTAAGAAAAAGAAAAGCACCAAAAGACTACTAAATCAATGATGGATTTAGTTTTGTGCTATGCAAGCCCATGGTGGCCATACTTTGTTGTGTACTTAATAGGCCTAGGCTCAGTAATTGAAAAGTAGAATCTCAATTCATGTATGTGAAGGAGAGTGGCCTTCATGTTGTCTACCCTGAATTGAAATGTATAGAACCCTAAGATAAACTTTCTATAAAGGCATCGTATTTGAATCAGGGGTGATCGAATGAAAGAAATATACATTGTAGTTGTGCCTATGATTAGCTGGAGAGTGGCTCTCCCTTATTTAGTTTCCATCAAGCTTAAGTGAATTAGATAAGTGTATGTATTTCTATATTAATGAAATGAAATTGTTGTTCAGTGTTCCATAATTATTGTTATGCTAGTTACTAGGTATGTTTGTAATGATCAACTAAAAATTTGCAATAAATTGTTTTTGGTTAATAATTGTAAATTCCTTTATCATGTAATGTTATATAGAAAGGTTTCCTCCAAAACCTAGTTACTTGTTTTGAATAGATGTGTGGTTTAGTAAGGAAAATTCATAATTTGACTTGAGCTCTAAGACTCTTCATGTATTTTTTAATGTGAATGGATTTTACAATGCCAACTGTGGAAGGAAACATCCATAATTCTATCCTTATTTTGAATGAGAAGACTTGGTAATTCTTTAGATATGGGAGACCTTTCTTCCTTTATAGATAATCCAAAATGGTGGCCTCTAACACCCTCCTCCCACATCTACCCAAGAAACTAGACAACAGAGGTAGACATGGAACAAGAGGCCACTATGATATGATTCAACCTCCTAAATGATGTTATGGAAGTGGAACCGAGGAAAGCACACCATGAAAATCTTCAACATCAACATTAGGACCCTCAAGAACTAGCCCAACCTTTCTACCAACTAGCCCCTAGGTTCCACTGACATTTTGGATCACTTGACCCTTAGACACTCCCATGTTATAGGTCTTCCAACATCTAAGAGGCTCTGGATGCTCCCATGCTATAGGGATTTTAGCATCCAAGGATAATTTTGGTTAGTCCTATGCTAGTGTTCCCGAGATTTGAGCAACTTTTTCAGGCCCATAGCCCAGGTCACTGCCTAGAATTGAATGACACATTCAAAATAGTAAGATAAGAAGGAAATGAAAGTACAAATTCAATTACTTAAATAAGACCTTGACTGGACCCCTACTAGCGATGGTAGGAATTTCATCAAACATATCACGAATATGTAATATATAGGTGTAAATAACAGATCTGAGCATAGGTGTCTCATGCTTAGTTGAGAATCGCTAAGAGACATTGATGCCTCAACACATTAACTACCATTTCATCCATTAGGTCATAGACACATTGTTCATTCATTTACAAGTAAAAACATGATGAGATCCATATATAGCTATTGTCATAAAACACATACATAACTAGCATAATAACAACAGAAATACCAATGAAATCATATCCATATGATCCACATATAAGACAGTATAATACTCATAGAAATAAAAGGAGAAATAACCTCATATTGATGAAGCAAAATCAAAACTTGGGATGGGAGTTCCACGTTCCAATCGACTATAGAATGGCTAAGTCAAATCTCTCTTTAGGCATTCACCCCCATGCCATATTCCAAGCATGAATGTGGGATCTCATAGAACACATCAATTTAAAACCATCCAAGGATTCCAGAGGCCATCCACCTCAACCCATCAAACAATGATTCTACCTCATGGTCAGACATCACAAAACCATCATCAAATTGGTCTCTATCCAACCCTTCTAGGTCTTCAGAGTGTTTGTTCCAACCAAGGCTCGAAGACTAGTAACTCAACCCACAACTCATACCTGGCTCCAGAGTGTTTGTCAAACCAAGGCTCCAAAACTAGTAACTCAACCCACCAAGTGCTCTAGAGCATTTTTCCAACCAAGGCTCCAGGGCTAGTAACTCAACCCAAGTTGTTCCATGGCTCCAGAGCGTGTTTCCAACTAAGGCTCCAAGAACTAGTAACTTAAACCAAGCTAAGGAAACATGAGAACCAACCCAAAACAAAATAAATTAATAAACCCACATTTCCATGGCTATCCAAGAAATGGCAAGGATAGGAAAATCCATTGTTAAACTCGACCATCCTCCATCCAATGATATATCATAACCAAAAAACCACATGCATATGCTATGCATGCCAAAACTAGTGAGGAAAAAATACATTCAACTCGGTACCTACAAGCAAAATCCATTGTAGCTACTGATCCAATGTCCTCTTGCACTTTCCTTCTCTTCCTTTGCCTTCTTGCTCCAAAAATCCAAGTGTGCCACACCCTCAAAGAGTGCTCCAAGAAAACTCTAAGTATCCAAGAGAATGAGAGAGAAAATAATGAGAGAGCTCCAAAACTGAAATGACAAAAGGTTACCAACTAATCCTCGGAAGCCTTTTTATGAATGAGGCCTCTATTTTCTTCATTTTCCATTATTTTCCTCCTCACATGCAACCTGTGGCCTTTCACCTCCCTTTTCTCCTAATTTCCATTATTTTCATAAATAAATGTGCCAAAAATGCCTTTTTTCCTTTCCAAAGCTTTAGTCATTGCCTTTGCCAATTTCCTTAGCCATTAATAACCAAATGAAAACCCACACTAGGATGTCTTTCCAAACATTCAACTTGGAATAAGTGTCCCATCAACCGTGGTTATTATTTTTCCTTTATTAACTTTTATTACATGGGATTTTCATGAGGGTTATTAGAGAGCCCTCCCCCTTGGGGGGAACACCATCCTTGGTGTTCAACAACACTTATAACCACAAGACTCTTGTAATAAAAATATACTGCCAATGGAGCTTTATAACTTAGCACGTTGTAGTATTTACAATGATCAACTTGGTGACTAGAAAACCAACATGAAAACATAATGACATGACATCCATAGTTCTTATTGGAGATTTATAACATATCTCAAGGTGGTGTTTACAATCATATACATATGCACATATACGAAACATCACCAAAACATGTACCCAAAGCATATACCAAAACACCATACCAAAACTTCTTTGCCTCAACCGACAAACAAAGAAGGATACATAGCCTGCATTTGATCTGTCATATCCCATGTAGCTTCATCGGGACCAAAGTGCTTCCATTTCGCCTTAACCTGCTCAATTGCTCAGTTCCAAAGCATGAACACATTTTTCTACAATATACACTGAGGCTCCAGCTGGAATTCTCCATCTTGTTCCACCTGCAATACATACCAGTCAATCACATGATCATCATCTTTAACATACTTCTTAAGCAATGAAACATGGAAAAAATCATGTAATTTTATTGTCAATGGTAGTGTGAATCGATATGCTACTGGACCAATCCTCTCAATAATACTGAAGGGTCCACAAAACTGTGGTGCTAGCTTGGCACATGATCCAACCCGCAAGGAGCTCTTCTTTGGTTTGATGCACAAGTACACTCATTCCCCAACCTAAAACTCCTTGAACAACGTGTTTTGATCTGCATAGTTATTATGCCTATCATGTGCTCCCTTTATATTTTTCTTGATTACCTTCATTTCATGTTCCATATCCACCAACATGTTTGGTCCAATCAACACCCTGATAATTGGATAACTCCAACTGATGGGAGTGTTGCAACTTTTCCCATACAATGCCTCAAATAGACTCATCTTCAAATATTCATGATACCCATTGTTATAAGCAAACTATACTAGTGGAAGATCCTCTTCCCACTTTCGTTATTGATGTATCATATACATTCTCAACATGTCCTCCAATCTCCTATTGACCCCCTCTGTCTGTCCATCTGTCCGCGGATGATAAGTTGTACTGAAGGACAACGTTGTGTCCAAAACTGCAAACAAATCCTTCAAAAAATTGGAAGTGAACTTCACATCTCTGTCTGATGCAATTGTCTTTGGAACACCATGACTTCTGACCACATCTCTGATGAATATCTGTGCTACATTGCTAGCTGAGAATGTAGGCTTCACTGGAATGAAGTGTGCAACCTTTGTCAACATGTCGACAACAACCATGATGGAATCATGCTGTCTTACTATCCTCGGAAAACCTGTGATGAATTCAATGGAAATGACCTCCCATTTCCACTCTAGAATCACAATCGGGTGCAGCAGTCCACCTGGATGCTTACATTCTGCCTTCACATGATGACAATCAAAACACATAGCCACAAACTCTACTACATCCCTCTTCAGGTTCAACCAATAATAAAATCTCTTCACTACTTTGAGTGTGTTCTGATAACCTGGGTGACCTAAATATGGTTTCATGTAATACTCTCTCAAGATCACCTTCTTGAGCTTACTTTTTTCGGAGACATATATCATGTCTCTGAATCTAACAAATCCATCTATTTTAAGGAAATAGTCCACATCCTGTGCACCTGCACCTATACCTGTACCTGTAACTATACCTATATATGTACTAACACTTGTACCTATACCTGTACTCCTCTAAAACCTGTGCATAATCTCCATATACTTGACATCAAGATGACTTGCCTGTAAGATCCTATCCTGTAAGTCTGTCCCATAGAAGCTCATAGTTGCTAAGTGATTTACCTGTATCCACTTGCTAAGAGTGTCCACCACTTTGTCCTCTTTAACTTTGATATATTTGATCTCAAAATAAAAATCACTAGTCATAGCCAACCACTGTGTCTGCCTACCATTCAGATTTGGTTGGTCAAATAGATACCGCAAACCGCTGTGATCACTCATCAACACAAACCTCCTTCCCATAAGATAGTGCCTCCACATCTTCAAGGCATGTATGATCACTACCAACTCAATATCATGTGTGGGGTAGTTATGCTCATGCTCATTCAGTTTTCATGACTCATAGCACACCAACTGCCCATCCTGCATAAATACTCAACCAAGTCCTTTCTTGCAAGCATATGTGCATACAATAAACTCTTTGTCTGGATCCGAAATATTTTAACACTGGTGCATGTTTCAAAAATTACTTAAGTTGCTCAAAACTAGCCTCACAGTCCTCTGTCCATTCAAACTTCTTACCTTTTCTCCGCAATGATGTAATATGATAAGTAATCTATGAGAAGTTCTTGATGAACCTCCCATAATAACCTGCCAACCCCATGAAATATCTCACCTCATCTACATTCCTAGGAGCTACCCACTCCATGATGGCCCTTATATTTTATAGAGCTATTGCATTGCCTTCCTTGGAGACAACATGCCCCAAGTAGTTTACCTCAGTATGAAATAAACTACACTTTCTAAGCTTAGTGTACAACTGATTCTCTTTGAACAATCTCAACGCTTCTGCTAAATTCTCGGCATGCTCTTCCTCATTTTTATAATATACCAATATGTCATCAATGAATGCAATAACAAACTAATCCAAATACAGATGCAAAACACTATTCATCAAGCACATAAATGTAGTTGGATCATTAGTCAAACCGAATGGAACTACAATAAACTCATAATCCCCATACCTGGTCTAGAAAGTTGTCTTATAAATTTCCTCCTCTTTGATGTGTACCTAGTGATATCTAGATCTCAGAGCAATATTTTAGAACACTTATGCTCCCTTCAAATGATCGAGCAAGTCATCAATCCTCGACAACGGATACATGTTCTTGATAGTCACTTTGTTCAACTTCCCGCAATCAATGCATAATCTGGGAGTACCATATTTCTTCATCACAAACTAGATTGATTGTTAGTTTGAGGGAGCTTGACCTGGGTTTAGAACGTATTGTACACTAATAAAACCCTCAACTACTGGCCCTTCCAGCAACAACCTGCAAATAGGTTGCAGTCTCACCCGAAACAGTTATGGGAAGTTGCAGAACCAGGTTTCTGCAACCGAAGGGATATCCACGAAGTGGCGCCATGTATTTAATTCTATTGTATATCAATCTTATAACTTCGCATGTATAATAACTTCGCATAGATGATTAGTTTAAAGAAACACACAAACTCTAACACCTAATAATATATCTTATAGATCTTCGCATAATTCAGTAAAAGCATACATAATCAGATACATTTTGGTAGACAATTAACATATACAAAGATACAATAGTTCACCAAAAATTCTTCTTTATTAAATGGATCTTCAATTACATTCACTTTTGTGACCTGTGCACCCAGTTGTAGGTGCTCTATGTTGGGTTGTGTTATATTCTTTCCACATAGTTAACAGGGGGTTTGAAGGGTACCCGTAACCCCACTTTATGGGGTCGGGGGCAGTGCCCCGGAAAATTTTGGTTTTGGACCCTATGTTAGGTTGGGCGGACCCACCTATGGTTTTGTGCATGATTTTCGCACATGTTTTTTGGACCCGATGGTTTTCTGTCCATGGTTTTGGACACGATGGTTTTTGGTCCATGGTATTGGATGCTTCGGCATGTATAAATATGTATTGTAACATTGAAAGGAATATAATGAAAAATGAAGCTGGTAGTCCCAATTTTTGGATCCAGTGGGAAATCTCTGTGTATATGTGTTTTATATGTTATGCTCTCGCATTTTTATTTTTCTTGTGATTTAGAATTCGTATGTAGGTAATTTCTGTACGGGGTTAAAACCTACA
>APFE031047496.1:69525-111391 GCA_000404065.3 Pinus taeda | reverse complement strand
CTTCCGATCCAACTTCTTCCATTCTTCATCGGTCACTCCCGTTGGTTTAGTACCCAGATCTACCGTGATCCACTGATCTTTATCCACCAACAGATCCTCCATCTTGAGTTTCCACAACTCAAAACTCTGACCATTGAACTTCTAAATCTCTATCTTTCCACTTCTCACCATATTCTTTCACCACCAGAATCGATCTTGCAGATCTCCCACTAAACAGGGTCTACCATAGGCCTGAGCAAAACCCCTCAGCAACAAAGGCGTCCCCTTGAAGCCAAAACAACTCTGACACCAAATGTAGTTTTTAACCCCATACAGAAATTACCTTCATACAAATTCTAAATCATAGGAAAAAATAAAAATGCAAGAGCATAACACATAAAACACATATACACAAAGATTTCCCACTGGATCCCAAAACCGGGACTACCAGCTTGATTTTTTTCATTATGTTCATTTCAATGTTGCAATACATATTTATACATGCCGAAGCATCCAATACCATGGACCAAAAACCATCGCGTCCAAAACCATGGACCGAAAACCATCGTGTCCAAAAAACATGTGCGAAAATCATGCACAAAACCATAGGTGGCTCCACCCAACCTAACATAGGGTCCAAAACCAAAATTTTCCGGGTGCTGCCCCGGACCCCATAAAGTGGGGTTACGGGTACCCCTCAAACCCCCTGTTAACTATGTGGAAAGAATATAACACAACCCAACAGTGGTGTAGTTAGTTGAAGCTTACGCTGGAGTTTAGCTATTATCATTTGGAGCTCAAAAGTGACTTGCCCAACCTCATCTTTGGCATCGTGTACTGTAGCAACTAATTTCCTTACTTTTGTCTCAACCTGTGCATTGTCTGGGATATGAAATTCTGGAACTATTTGACAGGCTTGTTCAATTACTAAATTGAGGTTTGTGCTTCACACTTGCATTTCCTCTTTCTCCTTTAGCACATTTGTCTTCTCCTCGTACATATGTGCATTATTGAATTTACATTCATTGAGGACCGCAAGGGTATGCTACTCCCTAATCTGCAACTCATCTGAGACCCCCTGATGTAATGCGTGGAGGGCCTGGAGTGGAAGCGCGACCACATTAATCCCAATACCCTTGATATTTTCTAGCATGTTGCAGTTGTCCTGGTTTTCTACTTGCAAGGATCCTTTTGGAAAAGGAATGACCCTTAGGTCCATTGTCTGTTCCACTTCGAGAATAGTTACGCTCACTTGCACCGCACTCGCTTGCCCAACGCTTGTCTGGATTCTATCGGCCTTGATCTGTAGCTCGTGCAGGTCCTTCTGAACACTCCCCAGTGTCTGCATATACTGCTACTCAAAGTGTGACCATAGCTCGGATGTGGCATCGTGAACCTTATCACCGATCTCCTCTAAATTGCCCTCTGTGAGAACAAGAGGGTCCACCTGCGATTGTTTATCTAATTTATGCTTATTTCGTGGAGAAATTTCTGTCTCCTTTATAGGATAGCTTAGTAATCCTATGTATTAACACATCTATCATGGAGATATGCTCATCTAGCCATAAGCACCCATCATGCACTAATGTCAGAAACGGGCGCACACGTGCCGTATTAATGTTGGAGCAGTGAAAGTCGAGTACAAATATCATGTGTAATAGCCCCGCCAGCTGAACTCCTTGGACCCATTTCATGGATTCCAACTTTAAGACCCTTGCATCATCATAGTATATGTGGGACATACATTTATTTGTCGATAAATGTGGGAATTTTGCCTGGTCGGTGAGGTCTCAGTCTTCCATATTTAACACTGGTAAGTGTGTTAAGAGCGTACCCTCAAATGGAACTTCAGTTGGGAGGAGTAGCATAGTAATTGAAAACTTGCTAGAATCGGGGTCTTTGTTCACCTTCTTTTGTCCTCTTCATGAAGGCACATATGCTAGAAGCATAATGATTAGTTCCATGCCTCGACATCCAAATCCTCAATCCCCTGGCAAAGTTCCTCCTCATCTAGATATAGGGGCACAAAAGGTTTATTTTTCTTGTCCATTTTTCCTTTCTGCTACGCCTCCTGCGAAGATTTATGGGTCAGTGGTGCACTGGTTTAACAACCGAATTCTTTTTTTTTGGCTTAAATGTAGACTATTTTGCCTTATGCAACCTTGGTGTTGTAGGTACTGCTAGTGCACCCTCATCAATCTTTGCGCAACCTACTTGCTGCCATATCCTCCTAGTAGGGCATTGTAGTTTATAGTCCCACACTCCCTTGCAATTTCCTAGAGCACTAAGACTATATTGCATTCATATAGTCATTGCACAAGGGAAGGATCCCCAGTATACAGCTCCAGCTGACTCCTAGTCACTTTTCCTGGAAAAGTTTCACCATTCAGCTTGGCGAACTAAATTGTGCCAACCTCTGTAATTTCTTTGACAATATACGGTCCTAACCATTGCATCTAGAATTTACCCAAACATTTGGTGAACTTGCTATCATGTAACAAGAAAAGATCATTTATTTTGAAGTGTGAAGCTTGATATGGCGATCATACCATGTGTTTTCACATTCCTTCTATATTTGTTGGTGGAATACCACTAGAAATTAATCTTCTTCTAACTCCATTAGAAGCGTGAGATGTTCCTCCAAAGCCTCACAATATGACATATCTATGAAAGATGTTATGCACATAATAGGTACAATGTACTCCATAGGCATCACCGCTTCGATGCCATAGACCAATCTAAACGACGCTTTCCCTCTTAGTTTTTTACTGGTTTTCCTATATGCCCATAGTACTGCAAGTACGTTCACATACTAGTCATTTCACTTTGCATTATAGGCCTTTGTCAATGCGTTCTCCAAAATTTTGTTAAAAGCTTCGACTATCCCATTTTCCTGGGGGTGATATGGTGTGCTCTTCTAATGGTAGACTTGAAATTCTTCTATCATCGCGCTAATTGTTTCATTTAGAAAGTGTGTTCCTCTATCACTCATTAATACTTTCAAGCATACAAACCATGTTAAGACATAGCCAAATAATAACTTTGTTGCAGTAGTCATTGTACAATCATTCACTAGCTATGCTTCAACCCATCTCGTTAAATATTTGATGGCAATGATAATGTAGCGCGTGTCTGTTTTCTTTCCAAGTGGATAAATTGGCCCAATAAAATTGATCACCCACTTCTCTTATTCATGCAAAGATACATGAGGATGTAGCGGTAGTACATCCCTCTGCTACGGTCTTCCAATTCATTGACATGCATCACACGCCTTAGATTATGCTTTGGAATCCTTGTGCAATGTTGGTCACCATCATCCTGCATGCAAAATCTTTTGTGCGGTTTCTTTTCCTGGATAATGGTCACCCAAAGCTCCCCCATGAGCTTCAATGAGAATACTATCACGTTCAAATTTAGGAACATATCTCTACAATATTTCCTCTGCCCCCATTTTGTACAAATGTCTCACAATGACCAAAACATATGCAGTGCGAACTACTAGTTCTTTCTTCTGTTGAGTTGCATATCCTTCAGGCGCCATCCCTGTAGTTAAGAATTGAATAATGTCAGCAAAATGGTTATCTACTACACGTACCATAAAGAGTTGCGTGTCTGACAACCTGTCCTCTGAATTAATGGGTTCTTCACTTGTTTCAATCCTTGACAGGTGGTCTAGACTAGTGTTCAACCGACCAGGCTTCACAATAAATTCAAAATCATATTCCTGAAATAATAACAACCATCTACAAATATTTCCCCCCAACACAGGCTTGTTGACCAGGTACTTTAACACAAAGTGCTTTGTATACATTTTGCAATGTTTCCCTAATAGATAATGCCTGAATTTCTGCAGCGTGTAGACCATAGCCAACCCCTTGCACTCCGTCATTGAATAATTTTTTTCAGCTTTTAATAACTTCCTACTTGCGAAGGCTATAGGTTGATCCAGTTTTCCTTCGTTTGCATGTGTTAGTACTGCACCCAGTGCAATGCAAGAAGCATCGACATGTACATGAAATTCCTTCTTCCAATTGAGAAATACACGATGGGCGCAGTCACCATCTTTTCTTTCAACACGTCTAAGTTGCATTGACATTCCTCATACCAACAGAATGTCACATCCTTGTTCAATGATTTTTCCATGGACATGATAATTTGAGCATAGGCTTTAATGAATTTTTTATAGTATCTAGTATGTCCCAGCATTGTGCAGATCTATTTGACTTTCCTAGGGGCCTCCAAATTCACAAATACAACGATCTTTGTAGGGTCCACCATCAATCCTTGCTTACACACGACATGACCCAGCAAGATCCCAAAAGGAGCATAGAGTATGCATTTTTTCAAATTCAACGTAATCTAGTATCTTCAACATGTATCCAACATAAGGCACTGAATTTCTACATGTTGTTTTACCAATCCAAACACAATCCAATCATCGAAGTATACCTCCATAAACTTATGAATGAATTCTTTGAACACTGCTATGACTACGCGAGAAAATATTGCAGGCACGTTCTTTAATCCAAAAGGCATAACAATGTACTGAAAGCAACCCCACTCTATCACGAAGGTTTTTTTGCTTCGATCCTCTAGCGCAACCCTACGTTGATGATAACTGCAAAACCCATTAGTAAAGGAATAGGCCTTCTACCCTCCTACATTGTCTAACACTTCATTTGTAAATGACGCTGGAAATGGATCATGAACACATGCATCATTCAACTTATGTAGATCTACACAGATCCTTATTTTTCCCTTTTGTTTCTTCTCTTGGACTACGATCAGGCTCACCCAATTGGACTCTTCAATGTAGGCATCCAACATTTTATCCAACTCTTGGCGAACCTCCTCCTTATACTTAGGATTAAGGCGATAAGGCCTCTGTTTGACAGGCTTCACATTCGACTTTAATGTGATTTACATAACACCCAAATAACCAAGTATGCCCTTTAAATCTGAAAAATTAGTGGGGAAGAGATCTTGGTACTCGTGAAGTAATTCAACAAATTTGTTCACTATAGCGTCATCCCAATAATCTCCAATCTTCGGGAACTTCGGTTCTTCTTCAGTGCCAATGTTTATGTGTCTTGTTTTCAAAGGTGTGGAGATGTCTAGTTTCTCTACTTGTGATCCTTCTATTATGCGATGCCATTCTTTTTATGGAATATTGATATTCCTTAAGTCTTCTTCCTCCTCTTTAGCGGTCACATTATAAAATTCCAATGTGTGGCGTAGCTGGGTGCTCTATTCAGGTTGGATCCATTACATAGGTTCCTTTGGTGTCCTAAATATAGCCACTTTAATCTCTTGAAGTGTTTGGTCGATGCTTGGAAATCCATCCTCAAAGTTGAAGGTCAATAAGAAACTTTCTTTCAATACATCCCACTCTGGAGTGCTGTGGTAGAGCTCCGTTTCGAGATACCAGTTCATGGGGATGGTATTCAAGGTATGGAAAAATATATGTACCCATTCTAGTTACAATTCCATTCCCCACATCTTAGTCCACATTGTCAGATGATCATGCAGATCATCCTTCCCACTATACTTCTCAGTCATTCTTGTATTAGCATGCCCAAATTGTAACTTCATAATTCGCCTATAATTCCTCCATCTAGCAAAACTTTCTTTATGCGTACCCCGCCATTGTGTAGGCGTAGCATGCAATGCCAACTCCAATGCTTGAAAATGTGGTCTTTAGGGACTTCACGTTCCAATTCATCTAAAAACATATCAATGCCATTCAGACCATCATAATAAGGTAGCTTCCTAACTTCCAAAGAAACATAGTGCAATGACTTCGTTATCATACTTCATCGCATTGTAGATACTTCATGTAAAAATTTCTTCTAATGTTCTAATTCCTCATATGAGTCGGAAGTATATGAACTCTCCTAGTCCCATGTGATCTGTCCATCTTCTGTTGGATTGATCCAATCCTAATCTCGCATTGTTATCTTGTATATTTGATCCAACTTGTCATCACTTTCTACATAATCGTCGATAGGTTCGGTATAGCATGCCCCTTCTGCAGGATTCAGTGGTACTACAACCCTAATAAACTTCTTTTCGAAGTTCATTTTCATCTTCTTCAAATTAGTGACCCCATTCATATCGATATCTCAGTCAATTCTGAGGAGCGCAAGATAGGGATTGTTGTCATTGACAATTTCTATAACTTCGAAGTCTGCTAATGCACTCGCACCTTCAATATCAACCATCACACCATACAATTGTCCCATAGGAATGATTTTCTACTGGTTCACCATTCGGAGTTGAATCAAAGACCACTGCAGGATAGGTCTCCCCATCCTTTACCAAGTCTATTTGGCAAAACATTCGCTTCGGACCCCATATCCAAAATTGCTTGGTCCATTTCATAATCACCTATCTATGTTGTTAGCCACATCTCGTGTCCTGTTTGTGCCTTATGCTTACCAATCTTTCTAACTATGTGCTGCTCCATAGGAGTCTTTTCCTTATTAGCACACTTGTCTATTAAGTCTTGCAATCCTTCAACATATTTTTTTTCGTGCAACAACTTCATGCAAGTCTCCAAAAAAGTAGTGAGTATGAAAGGATCAACCACTTGCGTCGCATTGATCTCTGGTGTCTTTTCCTGGGTTCCTGAGGTGGAGGCCTTAGCAAAGCTCTTCTTTACTTCCACAAATGTTTCCGTAGCATGATTAAGGTCAAAGGCAACTTCTTTCTCAGGAGCTTTGTGGACCCATCCGTCTTTCTTAGGCTTCTTACCTTTATCTGTGCCAGTCGTCATACCACTTACTACAATATTGATGCTCTGATCTTCCTCACGGGGCTCAACCCTCATCATTCGTAAATTATGTGTAAGTTGTTGAGGCTGCATTTTCATTTCTTGAATTTTAGCTATTAGCAATGGATAGTCTTCTATAGCATGGTTGAATCATCTACGATATTTACATGAAGGGTGTGTAGGATTCGGGAGATCTTGCGTGAAGAGCCCCAGTTGTCCATAGTTGTAGCAGATAATTTGACCACGACCTCTACCAGGTCCTCCTCCTTGTCCTCTTCCTTGACCTTGAAAAACTCCATGTGTTCCTCCTACTCCTTGATCTGGGGACTGAGTTTCTACTTCCATATGATAAGTATAGGTTCTTTCCATCATCAGCTCATAATTTCGACAATGGCACTCATCATGGCCCACAAATTTACAAAAATTGCAAAATAGTTGCTGGGGTGTTTGAAAAAACTTCTGAAGTAAGTGGAAGTTATTCATCGCATGTTTCCTAGTAACTTAACAAATGGAACACCATAGCGTAGCTCTCGTGCTCGACCCAGTTGGGGCCTATGGCTTCAAGGGGGTTGGCCCTCGCCCTATAAAATAATTCGCGTATACTGGAAAATTATTTTTATCATGCCCATGGCCCTTGCACTTCAAGCACCAAACCTTCATGTGCACTTTTGTCTTAGTCTCCTTCTCTTTCTTTAGACTTTGTAACTCTATGTACAGTCTCTCTAAGTGCAAGTGGATATGTTGTACCCCCAAGTTTCTATCCTGAATAGGCGATGCATGTAGCCTCATCATGATCTCTAAGGCTTCTGCTTGTGTTGCTATCTTCTGTTGTGATAGAGGTATTCTTAAGTGTGTAAAAAGCAATGCTATAAACCAGTCGTGATGCTGGGTATTTGAGATTTGCATGTTAGCCTGTTGGATCTAGCACTTCAGCCTTTGATCAAAGAACCAAGGTGTCTCATCGGCTCTCATTTAGATCTCCTTAAATTCAATTACCGATTGTGCCTCATCTTTAGGCTTACTAAATTATTTGTTCAAATTTGTGTGAGTCTCTGCTAACAATGGCTGAGGATTACTAGCGCAATACTTAATGTACCAGTTTAGTGTGTGATCCTATAAGGCATTAACCAACTGCACCTTCTTTATATTACCATAAGTGATTGGTTGCATTGGCCATACAACATTCACAACAAACTAGAATTGCTCTAGGTCTTCGCTTCCTATTCCTTTGAAGATTGACATCTTCATTGCATTTTCCATGATGAATGGTGGAGGTGGAGGCGGAGGTGTAGGTGAAGGTGTATGCGATGGAGGTGGAGGTGGAGTTGGAGTGGATGGATGAGATATCCTCGGAATACCCTGAGTTATTAACTGAACAATGTTTTTTGGTGTAGTCAGCAACGCCCCTTTGTCATCGCTTGGAGGAGGTTCAATTAATGGACTATACTCTGGACCTGATCCTTTACTTCTAAATAATCTACCACTTTGCATAGCTCCAAACATGAAGGTAATGGAATTACCCTCTTTTTCACATAATAGCATTTTAATCCAAGTATTCAATGACCTCAAGTACTTACCTTGCAATCCTTTGAAGAATCTTCGTTATAGCTAACTAATGTGTCAACTACAAATTCAGTAACAGGTCCTCCCAAAATTTGATCAAGCCAATGATTGACAACCCACATGATCTTATTTTTAGATGCCTCTAGTCATCATACCAATTCTAGAGTCCACACCATAGGACTATCGAGCTTCCACCTCCCTTGACCATCTGCCAATTTTTCTAACCACTCATATAATTCTCATGGAAAAGTGCAAAAGAAAATTTCATGTATCTCTATGTACAAATATATATTTAGCCAATCCTCCTTCAATATGCATGGATTCCTATTTTCTTGAGATGCAAACTTGTGAATATTCTGATCTAACTAGTTTTCAATCTCTTTCTTAGTCATATTCCAATGATTTGACATCACACATCTCTTAAGCAGATCCTGGTCCCACCGACAGAACCATTGGTTGACTTAAGGGGTCCTGACCCAAGTTCAGATTTAGTTGCAGTAACCAAAAAAACCCTACACTACTGGCCCTTTCGGCAACAACCTGCGTAGCGCAGGTTGTAGTCTCACTCGAAGTAGTATTGGGGGATGCAAGAACCAAGTTTCTGCATCAAGAGATGATGTGATGAGTTTCTATAGCCCATATCTTCCCTCACATATCTAACCCTTTGATAGATCTTAAACCCTGAAACCGGCCTTAAAGACCTTCAATTCCTCATGAAACCCTTCAATTGCGTTATTCATATCCTAAGAATATGTCCTACTACTTTCACACACATAAGCATGCTTTCTAGGTTTTCTGTGGTCTAGATCTACCATTGTGCAGACATGTCTTCTCTTCTAATAACTCTATTAATTTATATATAACTTCACGAATATCATTTAGTATCTTTACTAAGGATAAACATATTTAGTTAACTCAATTCACGTAGAGGAAACACATTAACTCATGGAACAATATTTAAAGCAAGATAAATAGGTAACAAATAAATAGATAAAGCACAGATGTAAATATTTCCAACCCAAAATCAATCTTTATTAAATAGATCCTTCATAGTACAGAATTTTGCTACCCTACACACTCAGCTGCAGGGGTCCATGCACTCAACTATGGACTCTTTTAGGCCTCCACACACTCAACTGTGGAGCATTTACTTTGCTACTAACAGGAACATACCTTCCTGTCTATCAAACCTTTACAATATCATTCATTCATCTCTCTACTCTTATCTATCAAAAGTGGTTTCTAAGACTTGTTATGACTCAACTATTTATAGATTTTCTAATACAATACCATGGCCCTCGGCTCATGGGTGAGTCTTCAGAACTGCATATTACTTACCCAAACAAGGGGCTAAGGCCCTTATGACTCTTGACTAGTTATGTTCTCTACATCCATATTTTGCGGAGACTTTACACTCTTTACAAAATTATTTACAAGCATTAACTAGATTAATTCAACTCTACCCCTGAGGACCCCATCCCAACACACCAACTGTTGATAAATAGTTGCATCCACTTCCTCACTTGAAGTGGCATGCTCTTTCCTCTAGTTTGTCAATAGAGGAGCCTCAATGGGCTTTCACCTATCCACGTAGAACCTTGGAAGTACCTTTATAGCATACTTTCCCTTAGAGACAAATAGTTCCCCATCATCTTTTCATACTTCCAATCCAACGAAGTAGTGCATGAGGCCCATGTCCTTTATCTTAAGATATCTTGCAAGGTCCTCCTTACAAGATATGATCAACTTCTCATCAACATATAAAATATAATCAACAATTTACCTTCTACTAAAATATGATATAAGTTTTCATCCGCATCATTTTTGGTGAAGCCCAACTTGGTGAGATAGCTATCAATCATGGTGTACCAAGCATGAGGTGCTTTCTTGAGACCATAAAACACTCGCTTGAGTCTGCACACATGAGCCTCTCGATCAATAGTATCAAATCCTTCTAGTTTCTTGATATACATCTCCTCCTCAATAACACCATTGAGGAATGTTGTTGTCACATCCATCTAGTGGATCTTCCCCCCCATCTATGTAGCTAGAGAAAGGATTGATCTGATGGATGAGTACCATGCTATAGGAGCAAAGGTCTCCTCATAGTGAACCCCCTCAACTTGAGAGTACCTCTTGGCCACAAATATGGCCTTGTACATTTATATGCTTCTTTCTGCTGCATGTTTCACCTTGAAGATCCATCTCTAACCCACAACTAATTTGTCTTCTAGTCTTGGGACCACTTCCCAAACATTGTTATTTACAGTGGATTTATACTCATCCACCATTGCGTCAACCCATACTAGTTTCTCTAATGCTTCCTCAAAAGAGGATGGCTCAGTCTCTACTGGCTAATTCATTAGAGCCATGTAGCCAATGTACAAATCTGGTGACCTTCTTTTCCTGAGTTGATTCGAACGAGCACCCACATTCTCCCTCACATCCTACACAAGTCTATAAAATTCCCTGGTTCGCTTGCTCCCTTCTTTGGATGGTTTTTATTGAGTGTTTGTCTCCACTCTCTTCTCCTCAACTTGTGGTTTCTCCACAACACCCCTAGGTTCCTCCTTTGGTGGGATATGAAGCTCCCTCTCAAGAGAGCACCGCATGGATTTATCTCCATCAAATTTTACATCATTTCACACAATTTCTATTATGAGGGATGGAAAGTACACATGGTATTTGTGGGGAGTTTCTACGTAACCCACAAATATGCCCAATGCTTTTGTCGGCTCTAGCTTATTACTTGATTATTTGGATACATGGCAGTATACAAACGTTCCAAAACTCTCAAACTGTGACACATCTGAATTCCTCCCCGAGAAACCCTCCTCCAATGTGATCATGCCAAAAATTTGATGAGGACTCTAGTTCTGCAAATAGACCATTGTGTTTCATACTTTAGCCCACAAGTGTACAGGTAGGATTTGGTCATGCAAAGTTTCCGTTTGCTTCTCCCATAATGTTGTGATTCTTCCTCTTAGCTAGCCCATTCTGCTATGGGTTGTGGCGTGTTGCCAACTGTCATGAATTCCTTCCTTTATATAGAATTTTTTAAATTGAATTAGACATGTACTCACCTCCAATATCGCTCCTGAGAGCCTTCACTTTCTTTCTCATTTCTTTCTCCACTAATGCCTTGAAATCTAAGAACTTGGAGAAAATCCCATCCTTCTTCCACATGAAGAATATCTAGCACTTCTATGAGAATTCATCAATAAAGATGAAAATATTTGTGCCTGGTAGTGGAGGCTATCAAGAAAGGTCCACAAATATCAGAGTGGATCCTTTCAAGGACTACATGTGCTATGTTATTTGGATCCTTGAAAGTGGATTTTGTGTACTTTCCCAAGGTACACCCTTTGCATATATCATGCTGCTCTAGTGCTCCTTTGGGGAGGCATGTGGTAATCTGTTGCATGATATTCGAAGTGCCATGATGAAAATGGCCAAGTATTCTATGCCAAAGTTCATCGACATCATGGCCCTATGCCTTCTCTGTCTTTGTGCTCAATGCAACACAATCCTCCAAATATAGCTTGTAGAGGTTCTTCACACGAACATTGATTTGCTTCACTTGTTCCATGGCTATGTGTCTCAGGAATTCATTTCCTTTTTTGATGATCACATCATAACCATAGTCTTCCAAAGATACAATGGAGACAAGATTCTTCGTTAGACCTGGAACAAACATCACATCTTTGAGTCTGATAAGGGAGCTCAACTCCCTCTTAAGGGTGACTATACCAATCTCAGTGATGTTGTACCTTCCATCCTCCCCCATCTCAATGTGCATCTAGAGATATTTCTCCTCCAAATCACTGAAAAAATCTCTATTTCTTGTCATATGGAATGAGGCACCCTTGTCTAGGCACCACACACTTCCCATCACTGTGTTGGCCATGCTTGAAATGAGAGTAAAGTCAAGCTCTAATTTTTAAGCCAAAGCTTCACTTGCCGCTCCTCCTGGGGTATTCTTTCTTGTCTTCCTATGTGGAAACTTCATGGCATAGTGCCCGAATTCATGACAGTGAAAGCACTTGATTCTGACAAGTCTTTTTTCTTGCCCCCTTGACTAGATTCACCTTTCGATTGGGATTTATTCCATTTCCATTTCTTTTCCTTTCCATCCAAGGCACAGTTATCCTCATCCTCACCCTTGGATGAAGTCTCATCTCTAGTATTTTTCCTTATTTTCTCCTAAACGAAATCAGACCATAGGCATTCCCAATTTGGTAGTTTCTCCCTCCCATTCATTGAATCTTACTAGCTATGTTAGCTCTTAGGAAGGCCTAGAAGGGCTACGCTTACCAAATCATCCTCTATTATAGTAATACCAACTTGACCAAGTTCATCACGACATTGTGTAAACCTTCTTAGGTACTACAGAATGGTCTCGTTCTTCTGCATCTTGATATTTCAAAGTTTTTCCTTGAGTGCAAGCCTCCTATGGTCATTACTATTCTGGAAATTTCTTGTGGATATTTGAGACAATATGGTCTCATACTCCCTCCAATATGATTCTCCTTGGCTTGGCTACACACTTCTTCCATTCAGATAGATCCTGAGCATCAGATGCTACTGGTTTCAAAATATCAATATCAATGAATTCCTTCAACCCATTATCTTCCAACACTGCATCCATGTGGTCCTTCCAAGAAAGATAATTCAAGCTTCCCTCAAGGGCATACACAAGCTTTAGTACATAGAAATCCATCCTTCTAGATCTGAATAACTGATCCTGCAAATTTGATCCTCCTGTAATAACAACTTCGAAATATTTTCTCTGCAGTGAATCTAGCTCCGATACCATGTATAAATTAATGTGTAGATTCAAAACTGCTCATGAATTTTACTAAATCACAATACTTCAATCTACTCTGTTGATTTGTGAAATTTAATTCATCATCTAGAACATAAATCGTAGACATTCAAAAGAAAACATCACACATGCACAAATATTTATATAAGGGGAAGCAGTTGCTCAAAACCCCTTCCTATATGTATTTCATTAATCAGAGAATAGAGATGAATACATATGTTTTCTCAATTTTGAGCACAACCTCAAGTGTATAGTTTATCTCTTTGATTGATTGAATGACTCTAGCCAACACTTAGCCAATTCTAAATCCCTACAAGATCCTATTTCCTTGTGTTTTTCCTGTAGGAAGTTGCCCTCTATTATTTAGGAATTTCCCACTATTGAATTATGCAATTCCTCTAGGTCCTTCCTCTGACTGCATGCACCACCTGTAGACATGGGAATATGCTACAACTAATAGTACATTGCCTTGGAATATCCATCTTAACTGGGTAACTCAAATTATCTTCATGCAACAATTTTTTTGGGTCAATTGATCAATTAACTGGTTGATCACTGAGTGTGGTTGAATTTCCAATTCCACAACTTGACCTCCACTAGTTCTTCTGAAAGCTAAAACTTGTTTAACTAAAAAGAACCCAAATTAATTGAAATATATTGCTAAAAATTGGAAATCAATCATAATGAACTGAACTCAAGCTTCCCCAACTTGAATTAACTAAGTTAACTAAGTGACAAGTAGCATGTCATCTCAATTAACAACCTCCAAGATTTCTGTTGAAATAGAAATTTGAATTTTCTCTAGTTTGACCAAGGAAAAGTCAAGCTGAGATATTCTTACTACATTTTCAACAAATATAACTTTTCTCTCATTACCTTAACCTTGGGCATACCTACATTGTGACTTGTACCTCAACCCTAGGTCTCGTTTAGCTTAGATATCAAGGAGTATTTTATGGAAATATTTGAAGCCTATTCCTAGGGCTTAAGCCTTTAGTGTATCTTTCAATCGAATGAATTATCCTTGCCCTACTTTAAAACTTGTTGAAGAATCATGTACCAAAAGTAGGGAATAATGGGATTCCTTACATCGGTGAAAATCTAAGAAGAGAAGGGGACTTAGGTTGTGGTGAGAGTGGGCCTTAGTCCCAAATTTTTATTGTGCATTCAAGGCTTGGCCTACTCCCTAGGCCTGCTAGTTTGTGAAACAACATGCCCCATTCATAGGTCACTATATGTAGGGTCAAAGTATACTTTCCAATAATAATTAGTAAATGGAAAACCTTGGAAATTATTAGATGAACCAAATTTAAAATTGGAAATGATAGTATAAATGTAAATGAGCTTCTCTTCATTTCAATAATAATATATGCTCTAATGAGAAAGTATTACCACATGAAGGTGGAAGCTCACATGCCCCCTCCCCCTCCCTCACACCACTCTCAATTCCCCAATACCTAGTCTATAAACTATATTATATTTGAAAGAAGCAAAATATAATTCAAACATAAAAACTAGGAAAATAAAAATTTAAGGTGAACGAAAGAGAATGAAACAACATAAAACATATAAATACATACCTTGTACTTTTTAACATTTTTATATAATTAATCTTCTTCCTCATCCAACTCATCATCTATATCATCCAGTTAAAATTCATGTTCAAAGGATTTGCCATATCAACATCATCATCATCTATATCATCATCTCGAACATGCTCTTCTACATTTGGTTCAACTTATTCAAGTTATTTGTCTAACACAACATCAATATCATCTAGTTCATCCAAATTAACATTTCATTGATTAACATATATTCCTTGAACGTCTTCGATGTCTTCATTTGACATTGTATGAACCCTTTGCTCCTCTACATCATCTTCTTCTTCAATTTCGTATTCTTTCACTACATTATACTTTTCGGGCCTTCTTATGGTATCATATATAACAACATACGAACAATCCACTTTACCTGGAATGTCTATGTATAATAGTTTTTCACATTGGCTTGGAAGAACATATGGCTCTGATCATGACTCAATATTACTTGTATCAATTATCATAAATGATAAATCTGTTAGCATGCTCAATAACAATTTTATCAGGGTCACATTCACGGTTTCATAGCCTGAACCATTTGACATCAAACACACGCAACTTGAAGGATTTAAAGTCACATTCAAGTATGTCATGCATGTTGAAAATAGAAATAAGAAATGTCAAAAATAGAATCCAGAAATTCCAATTTAATTTTTCCTCGAATTAAATTGTGAATTGAAATAATAAATCTTTTCTCATAGCAACTTGCAATAGTTAACTAAGGTAAGTTGACTTACTTAACTTAGAAATTTCGAGTTGGCAGTCTTTTGGAAGTCATGTATATGTTCTCCCTAAGTTTTAGGGGTCCAAGACGATTTTAATTGTGAGTTGTAATTAGATAACTTACTTTATAGAGTTATGTTCAGTTAAATTTGTTGCAAACTATTTATGGAACTAATATAGAGTTAACAATCAGTTGGTGCACTAGTGCATCCACAAGTGTTACTCTAGTTAACTAAATATTCCCTCATCAGAAACTCATGCATGTCAATTCTAAGAAAGACACAATTGAGACTAGAGTGCAGGGACAATGTGCTATTAGTTGTATTATTTACTGAGTTGTAAATATCATGCATGCAATCAAGAAGAGGACCTAATGGATTGCGTAGTTTTGAGGAAGGATTTCCCATATTAAATATGGGTTAATTATCAAAGGAACAATGCGAAGAATTAGAAGCTTGGATGCTTGGAAAGCTGGCTAAGTATTGGCCAAAGGAAGTCATTAGGTGGAGCATAGGAAAAACTTGTGTAGTTTAAGCTCAAGGTTGAGTGGAGCATATTGTATTCATCCAAATTCTTTGACCAAGGGCGCAAGGAATCAGGGGTGTGGAGAGAAACCAAAGAGGCTAGAGATTGGTTTGAGCTTAATATTGACCTAGGAGATTGATCATATTGAGTGTTTGGATTTCTCTTGTGAGAACAAGCATTGTATTATCATCTTGTATTTCTGATTTAATGTAATACAGATAGTGGGGGTTTTCAATTGAGGATTTCCTCGGATATTTATTGTGTTATGTCCCATTTATTTGTCTTCTTCTTGTTCATATTGTTTTCATCGATCTATTGGATTCTGTTGGTTGAAAGTATAAGTATATTCTTGTCTTGTGATTTAGTAGATTACATGAGCTTGTGAATCTACAGGAAATTTCTACATTGTATCAGGGGTATATTTGTAGAAATTTCTACATGTTATTGGAGCAGGATTGTTTTTTGGGCCATGATTTTTCATAGAAGATATGATGTTTTTTTTAAAAATATATATAATATATATATATATATATATTATATATATATATATAATATAATATATATATATATATATATATATATATATATATATATATATATATATATTATTTATATTATTTGTGGAAAAATACCCAAATTAAAAAAAAAACAATCAACCGAATTGGAGTTTGGATGAAGGAGATATCGCTGATTTAAAATCAGTTTTTTGTTTTTCGTAAAATTCCATGACGGCAGGACATATCAAACAAATTGGTGTGCTAGCCAAGAACCTATATGCCCTTGAGGTACAATATGCATGCAAAGAATTGAGGAGCAAGGCAAAGGTTAGAGACTTGGTGGTTGAGAGGGAGAGTAAATTACCTCTCAATATGCAGCCCTAGAAGAAGCAGTAATAGAAGCAGCTTTAGGAAGTTGTGGAGCAACCACGACTACTGAAGATGAGAGGAGACTGAGTGGAGGCATCCACTCATGCAGAGACCTCCAGTAGGGGGAAATTTCGAGCCAAGAAGAAAAATGGAGCACATGCATCCATACCTCCAAGTGTGAGGTGGGGCGATGTGGAGTGTTAGTCCCAAGAGAGATGAAATTGGGGAGGGTCCATTGAGAGGTTTTGTCTCATGGATCGTAGCTTGCTACGGGAGCCCAAAATACATAGTAGAGGGAAGAATGAGTGGCGTTTGATGCAATCAGAGATCACATTGACTGAGGCTAGAGCATTCAGATACTGAAGAGAAAAGAGAAGGGTTGCAAATAGTGCAGAAAGGTAGAGTCAGCAAAAGCACATAGTTTTTAGTCGATAGAGGACTTAGCAGTGAGAGACGTTGATGACAGATGCATCATACTGATTCAAGTTGGATGTGTTTTTGTTTTTTTTTCGGAGTTTCTATAGAAACAACACTAGAGAGAAGTGTTTCATGCAAAACATTCCAAAGGTTTAGGATCGAGATCAAGTTGAATTCATTTCTTGTTGAGAGGGAGTGTTAGAAATAACAACACGAAATGTTAAAATTCCAAATTAATTTGCCCTTGAATTAAAGTATGAATTAAAATTGTAATTATTTTCTCATAGCAACTTATAATAGTTAACTAAGTTAAGTTGACTTAGTTAACTTAGGAATTTCAAGTTGGAAGTATTTTGGAATTCATGTATATGTTCTCCCTAAGTTTTAGGGGTCCAAGATGAGTTTAATTGTGAGTTTTAATTATATCACTCAGTTTACTAAGTTATGTTCAATTAAATTAGTTCTAAATTGTTTGTGGAACTAATAAAGAGTTAATAGTTAGTTCATGCACTAGTACATCCACAAGTTTCACTCTAGTTAACTAAAGATTCCCTCATCAGAGCCTCATGTATGTTGATTATGAGAAAGACTCGATTGAGACTAGAGTGTAGGGACAATGTACTATCAATTGTATGATTTATTGAGTTGTAAATATCATGCATGCAATCAAGAAGAGGACCTGATGGATTGCACAGTTTTGAGGAAGTATTTACCACATTAAATACGGTGTTAATTCTCAAAGGAACAATGCAAAGAATTAGAAGCTTGAAGGCTTGGAAATTTGGCGAATTATTGGCCAAAGGAAGTCATCAGGTGGAGGATAGGAAATACTTGTGCAAGTTAAGCACAAGGTTGAGTAGAGAATATGGTATTTATCCAAATTCTTTGACCTAGGGCACAAGGAATAAGGGGCTTGGAGAGTAGTAGAAGAGGCTAGAGATTGGCTTGAGCTTGCTTTTGAACAAGGAGATTCATCATACTAAGTGTTGCAATTGTTCTTGTGAGAACAACCATTGTATTATCATCTTTTATTTATGATTTGATGCAATACAAATAGTGGGGGTTTTCAGCGAAGGCTTTCCTCGGATACTTATTGTGTTATGTGCCATTGATTTGTCGTATTCTTGTTCATATTGTTTTCATTGATATATTGGCTTCCACTGGTTAAAAGTGGAAGTTGATTCTTGTCCTATTCTTTAGTAAATTGCACGAGCTTGTGAATCTACAGGAAAATTCTACATGTTATCACGGGTAGATTTGTAGAAATTTCTACATGGTATCGGAGCAAGATTTTTTTTGGGCCACGAGTTTGTAAAGTAGATATAAAACTTTTTGTGCAAAATTTTCTGAAAAAAATAGCAGATCTAGATTATTTGCCGAAAAATACCCAAATTCAAAAAAACAATTGGCTGAATCGGAGTTTGGATGAAGCAGATACCACTGATTTAAAATCAACACTTTTCTCATAAAATTTTGTGACAGCAGGACAAATAAAACAAATTGGTGTGCTAGCCAAGAACCTGTATGCACTTGAGGTACAAGATGCATGCAAAGCCTTGAGGATCAAGGAAAAGGTTAGAGACTTGGTGGGTGAGAGGGACAGTAAATTACCTTTCAACATGCATCCCCAGAAGAAGCAGTCTCAGAAGTAGCTTCAAGAAGTTGTGGAGCAACCACAACTAGAGAAGATGAGAGGATACTGAGTAGAGGCATATGCTCATGCAGAGACCTCCACTAGGGGGAAATTTTGAGCCAAGTGGGCAGAGTGAGCACATGCATCCATACCTCCAGGTGTGAGGTGGGGTGATGTGAACTACTACTCCCAAGAAGGCTGAAATTGGGTAGGGTCCATTGAGAGGATTTGTCTCATGGATCGTACCTTGCTACAGGAGCCCAAAATATATAGTAGCAGGAGGAATGAGTGGAAATTTATGCAGTCAGAGATCAAAGTGACAATGGCTAGAGAAGTCACATACAAAAGATCATAAAGAAGGGTTGACAATAGTGCAGAAAGGTAGAGTTAGCAGAAGCACAGAGTTTTCAGTCGACAGAGGCAGTAGAAGTCAGAGACTTTGATGATTGATGCATCATACTGATTCAGGTTGGACGTTTTTTTGTTTTTGTTTTTGGAGTTTCTGTAGAAAAAATAAGAGAGAAGTGTTGCACGTAGAACATTCCAAAGGTTTAGGACTGGAATCGAGTTGAATTCCTTTCTTGTTGAGAGGGAGTGTTGAAAATTGCAACAAGAAATGCTAAAACAATCTAGAAATTCCAATTTTAATCTATCCTTGAATTAAATTATGAATTAAAATTGTAATTCTTTTCTCATTGCAACTTGTAATATTTAACTAAGTTAATTTGAATTAGTTAACTTATGAATTTTGAGTTAGAAGTCATGTATATGTTCTCCCTAAGTTTCAAGGGTCCAAGATGAGTTTAATTGTGAGTTGTAATTACATAACTCAGTTTACTGACTTATGTTCAATTAAATTACTTCCAAACTATTTTTGGAACTAATAGAGAGTTAATAGTTAGTTGGTGCACTAGTGCATCCACAAGTGTCACTCTAGTTAACTAAAGATTCCCTCATCAAAAACTCATGCATGTTGATTCTAAGAAAGACCCGGTTGAGAATAGAGTGTAGGGATTGTGTACTATCAATTGTATGATTTACTAAGTTGTAAATATCATGCATGCAATCTTGAAGAGGACCTAATGGATTGTGTAGTTTTGAGGAAGGTTTTCCCACATTAAATTTGGGTTAATTCACAAAGGGACAATGCAAATAATTAGAATCTCGGAGGCTTGGAAATTTGGCTAAGTATTGGCCAAGGAAAGGCATCAGGTGGAGGATACGTAATACTTGTGTAGGTTAAACTCAAGGTTGAGAAAATCATATAAGTATTATCAGTGAATATGCTTTCCTAATAACATTCTAAACCATATGCTAAATCAATTTCCCTCTTTGTAAGATTAATATCTCCACTATGTTGAGCTTCTTTGACCAATGTAGACACACCATACCATGATAAACTACCATTATTAGCTTGTTTTCATTTTGCAATCCATACCTTCATCGAATCAAAATTGTTTGCAATATACAAATGTATTGCATCCCACTCTCGACTGACTATATCAAAATAAATTAGTTCACACACACACACACACACACACACACACACAGATTATATACATATATATTATATATATATATATTATATATATTATATATATAATATAATATATATATATATATATATATATAATATATATATTATATATTAATATATAATATTATATATAATATATATATAATTATTTACCATGTTATACCTTTGTTGGTGTCTAGGTAAGAACGATTTATTCACCCTATTCTGACATTAATTTATCAATCTAGGTGCGTATCCTTTCAAGGCAATGCGGAAGGTATATGCAGGGGCAAAAACGTAATCCATTTTGACCAAGGGTTCATGGTTTAAGGTTCAAAACATGACTGTAAGATTAAACTAACTACAGAACTTCAGAAATTATCATAAATAGGAAAGAACTGTAACAACAAGCATAAACTAATAAATGACATACACATAAAGACACAACACCTAACCAGAAGAACGAGCCCAACTCTTTGATCTGGGCTGCGTTAGTCATGGAGAAGACTGGAGCAGCAAAATAGATGGTATTTTATTAATCTGTAACAGGTGATTACAATAGCGATGGGAGAACCCCCATTCATAGGAACAATCTGCATTTTATACACAGCGAGGGATATTAACAGATCTCCCTGAAACATGGTAACCCATATTTAGAATGTACATCAGTTGGAACAACACCATCACCAGATGTCCGAGATAGCAAAAAGGTCCAAGAATAGTTCTAGGGAATCGTGACTCCAGCTGCACGACCTCATTATGGCTAGCCATTACCATATATGTTGCGAGATGTTGAAGCAAGGGTTCCTGTTCTCCAAGCTACGGTCAAACATATGTTTTAGTACTACGAATAGATATGACTCCGTGAAATTACTTCATTAATTAAAATATTCCAATTGGACAAGGAGGGGTATTTACCTTGTAGGTTTAGCATAATAGCATAGGTAAATGAGTACAAAAAGGTCAAAAAGGATAATAGAAATGGATAGAAAGATGGCCCGATTTGGTACCCAACAACCTTCATAATAATGGATTATGTAGGAAAGCTAAAAATTAAATAAGTACAATATACATAAAAAAATCAAATGTGCTATAAATATCCACTATCTACTTACATCTCACTTTCCTCATTCTACCTTTCCCCAATAGGTGCTCCCTTTCAAACTTGTTCATGGAGTAGACATCCCAAATGCAACCCAATACATTAATACTTTTTCCTATTGTAGGACTATATTGACAAATATAATCCATGGTTTTATATATTATAGATCCCTCTATCATAGAACCCTTAGGACATGTTGTTTGTTTGACTAAAGCCTTTAGTGATTTCAAGTGACTCTCAACCATCCACATTGATCCTATGTGTACAGGTCCACACTTTTCAATCTCCCCAATCTAGTGTATGAGGTAATTTTGTGCATTGGAAAATATCGTAGGTATATACTTTTCATTTCACACATTAGACAAGGAATTTGTTTCCTCCAATACTTTATAATTTCTTTATCAATTTATTTAGATGACAACCATATGCAAATCAAGCAAACAAATCACAGGTTTAAACAAAAAATTATATAGTACATGATGGCAAATAAAACACATGCAATCAAAAATAAGTTGTACTACTTATTAAACAAATTACACTTTGCACATAAATCTCCGCTTACTTCATGTATTTTCCAAGATCATATATAACTTGTTTGACATTGTTGTCAAAGTTTTTTGGGAGAGATAGATGCAAAAAACATTATAAAAAAGATAAAGAAAGATCATTATTTATTCCCAAATCAATAAAAAAAAACACTAATTAAAAATATGTTTCACCAATGTATAAATATATACACCAAAATAATTACCTTAATGAACGTATGCCAATCATGAATTTTTACCCCCAACTATTTCACCCTTCTTTGTTAGGATATTATTTATGTTTGAAGAAAATCTAGTTGGAAATTTCATTTTTTCAATAACCTCTTTAACATCCTTGCTTTGTTGTTTTGTCAATAAACATGCAAAGGCACTTATAATTTGGTCGTCTCCATTACTATTTGAATGAGTCACAATTTGCAATGCATGGTTGGCATCCTTAATGCCATTATAAATGTTGATTTTTTTTTCTTTATCTCTCCTTACATATAAGATTCATCGTGATGTCACCCACTATACCCTTTTGCATTTGTGTCAAATGATGTCAAATGATAGCCAAAAGGGGAGTTGAAGTGAAAAAAGGCCAATGAGGAGGAAGCCAAAATCAAAAGCCTAAGTATTGAAGCCAAAACGAAATCTAAAATCTAAAGAGGAGTGCTGAAATTTGGGACCCGATCACATTATAATCCTTTTAAATTCCTTTTCAAAAAAATTTTGATGAGAGGGGCTTCAATATTATATGGCAGTTGGTCATGAAGACTCAAAATAATTGAGGGCATATGGTGGGTAGAGAACCTAAGTTCCAAAAATGAATATCGGAGGTTGAAGGCATTGAAACTCTTTTCAATTCCTTTTTAAAAAAATTTTGATGAATATGGGCTCTGATAGAGACTGGTGCTTGGTCACAAAAATACAGAGGAAACCATCGCAAAACCAAGGACCCTAGAGACCCTTTCTCTCTCCTATAAAATGGACACATGGAATAGATAGTTGGTTCCAATAAGTTGATAGGGAAAATTAAATTAACATGACATGGCCGGACAAGGACACATGGCAGGAAATTTTGTCATTTTGGAGGGCCTAAAGGGACAAATATGGGTGACACATGTCACCACTCAAGAGGTGCCACGAGGAGACGATGATTACAACACGATGCCATTTTGGTGATCTATATTTCAGAGGCAAGAGAAATTGAAACTCTTTTATAATTAGCTTTTAGAAATGTTTCGATGAAGAGGGATTCGATATTATATGGTGCCCGGTCATGGGAACTCTAGAGAACCAAGGGCGCAAAGTTGGGGCCGAGCAACAAGATCTATGAGCTCGTAAGAAGTGGAAGTTTTTGTAACTCTTGTAGGTTTTAACCCTGTACAAAAATTACCTGCATATGAATTCTAAAAAAAAATAAATTAAACAATGGTGAGATCATAACACATAAAACAAATATACACAGAGATTTCCCCTGGATCTCTAAACTAGGACTACCAGATTGATTGTTCAGTATGTTCCTTTCAATGTTACAATACATATATATAAATGTCAAAGCATCTATAAACCCCAATCCATTAACCTTGGATTAGAACATAACCATAGTTCCCTTGACTGGATCTACAAAGTACCATGGACCGAAAACCATCGTGCCCAAAACCATGTGTGAAATCCATGCACAAAACCATAGGTAGGTCCACCCACATAATATAGAGTCCAAAAGTTTTTTCCTGGGGTGCTGCCCTGGACCCTGTACAGGGGGGCTACAACCCCCCGGCAGTGCCCGACGCAACATACAGGATGAGCTTCCACCCCCCTGTAATCCCCCCATGCATGGGCTAGTCGTGGAAAGAATATAACACAACCCAACAACTCCAATGTTAATCCTTAATTTGAAAACTTTCGATGAAGAGGGCTTCTGATACAAAATGGCACATGGTCGTGAGAGATCCACAGAACCTAGAGCCGAGGGACGATTTAGCACCTAAGTGATATGGGCGATATCAGGAATGCAAATATCATAACTCTTGTGTAAATTATAATTTCGAAAAGTTTATATGGTGAAGGGGCTCCGATATGCAGTGGTGCTTGGTCATGACCGTCCAAAGAACCAAGGGGGAAGAAATAATTACAAAGGATATAGGCTCCCGAAAGGGTCCCATGGGATAAACATGAAGAGGACCAAAGGAAGAAGAGGTTCAAGGCAAAAATTTATGTTTCTAGAATGTTATTTCAAATGAAGTTACGAGGATGGAAGGCTCTGATATTGTAGCGCCTATGCATTAAGCATCTGGTCACAGGTAGTGATCCCATGGTTGATAAGCGATAAAGGATATTAAGCAAGAGTTGCCAAGGGTGGTTGGAGTTCTATTTTTTCATGATAATCTTTATAAGAGTTACAAGATGTATTGGGTTCTGATAGTATAGCCTAGAGTGTATGCAGGTGGATGGGTCGACAGCTATGTCATGAGACATATTCAACACCACCACAGCTGATGATGGCCAATTCCAAGAGGGGAGATAAAATAGTTAGGGTGAGAAAGTGATAGGCATATTGGCTGGTAATCATGAAGGAACATCGTGGTAGAGACATGGCCTAATCAGAGGTGATCACAGGAATTGGCATTGTTGGGATAGGGTCCCTAAGGTCAATTTTGGGTTAGTTTAATCAATTTTTGGGTAGAATTGTGTAAAGAATGTAAAGTCTCCACAAAATGTGGAAGAGAAGCACGCAGATAAGTAAGAGTCAAAGGGGATTTAGCCCCTTGTATGGGTAAGTGATAGGATGGTTTTGAGACTCACCCATAGGTCGTAGACCATGGTATTGTAATAGAAAAGCTATAAATATTTGAGTCATAGTGAGTTTAGAGATATGAAATTTTGGGGAAGAATAAGTGTAAGGGAAAGTGCTAAGGTAGGAAATCTTTGTTTCCTATACTTAGGCGAAAGGGGAAGGCTCCTGTAGCTGAGTGCACGGAGACCTTGGTAAGTTCATCACTGAGTTGCAGCGGGATGCGCAGGGTGGAAAAGTCTATAATTTTAACACTGAATCTAATAAAGATTGATTTTAGACCTAATCTCTTGCATTTGCGCTTTGTTCTTAATTTTGTATAAGTTTATGCTGTATCTGTTTTCTGTGAAATAAAGTGTAATTTTTGCATGAATCTGTTAAATATTTAATGTTCATGCATGAAGAATGTAATGACCTGTTTTCACGACGTTTATTATGATAACTATTCAAAGTGGGTAGATCTGCGTGAGGGTAGATCTAGGGTTATTATTTACTAATTGAAATTTCTGAGTCCCCTTCTTTTAAGTCTGAGAAGCCTAATTGTATACCTTCACGAAGGTCTAGGAGCCATTTGGATAGAGTTGTAGTAGTGAACCACAGGAAGATACAGATCTACGTGAAGACAGATCTGAGCTACAAGGGCTTCAGAATACACATCACATGGTCTTTGGATGCAGAAACCTAGTTCTAACATCCCCCAATACTGCTTCAGGGGAGACTGTAGCCTACATTATGCGATTTGTTGCTGAAAGGGACGAGAGTTAGGGTTTTGTTGGTTGGCGTGAATAACTCTAAACCTAGGTCAGGCCCCCTTAAGCTAACAAATGGTTCCATTCCCAAGACGGTGATTTCTATAAGAGATGTGTGATAAATGGTTTCCTGCAAAGAAAGAGATTGAGAAGTGGATTCATCGAAACGTTCATGCGTTTGTGGATCAAGAGAATAGAAGCCTTGAATTGTCCAAAGAGTAGTGGTTGCATAAATATTTGTACACAGATGATACCGATGCATTCTTCTATTTCTTCCCTAACGAACGACACGGGTGGTTGTCTAAATTGGCCAATATTCAAGGAACATGGAGGCTTGATGACCCTATAGTCTCGAATCTGGAACTGGTGCGACATCTGGAAGCATCAAAAAGAAATATCATGTGGGTCATAGATCATTGGATTGATTGCACACTTGGAAGCTTTATGACTGAATTCACAATCAATAGAAATATCAGCTATAGCGAAGCAAAATGTAGGTTCTTAAGGGGACCACAAGGTAAGTATTTGAAATCATTGAAGACTTGGATTAAAATTTTGTTATGTGAAAAACGGGTTATGCGGTTACCTTGATGTTTGGGGCTATGCGAAGTGGGAAATTATTTAGAATAAATGAAGGATCGAGCTCAGAGTATAGTCTGCTCATTGAACTCCCTTCAAGTGACAATGAAGAGATGATTATGACTACACCGTGAGGTGTAGTACAATTGATTAAGTAGGGTATCCCGAGGATACCTCATATGTCCACTCTGCCTCCACCTCCACCTCCACCTCATATGCCTACACTTACACCTACACCTCCACCTCATATGCCTACACCTTCACCTCCACCTCCACCTCCACTTCCACTATTCAACATGGAGAATGCGATAAAGATGCCAATTTTTGAAGGGGTAGGGAGTGAAGACCCTGAACAATTTTGGTTTGTTGCAGGAGCTATATGGATGGCACAACATACTATAGATGATAACATCAAGAAAGCGTAGATTGTCACAACCTTACAAGGTAGAGCATTGACATGGTACATTGAGTATTGCACTGATAACCCCAACACGACATTGGCAGAGACCTAGCAAGCTCTGAACAAGGAGTTTAGAAAGCCTAAGTCAGAGGCACAATCAGTGACTGAGTTTAAGGAAATTTGACAAAATATAGATGAGACACCCTCTGATTTCAATCAAAGGTTGAAATTCCTGATCAGGTATGCCAATATGGTAATTTTAGATTCCCATCCTTGATATTGGTATATTGCATCGATTTTACCACACTTTAGAGTGTTGCTGTCACAACAAAAGATAGCAATGCAAGAAGAAGCCTTAGAAATCACGATGAGACTGGACACCTCACCCATACATGATACAAACCTTGGAGTGCAACAAATTCACTCATAGCTAGAAAGCCTACACTTGGAATTGAAGAGCTTGAAGAAAGGAAAGGAAGCCCAGTCAGAGGTGTGAATTGAAGTTTGGTGCTTGAAATGCAAAGGCCATGGGCATGATAAGGACCCTTACTCAGTTTATAAGAACTATCTTATTAGGGGAGAGCTTGTTCCCTTGAAACCAGAGAATACTGTTGGGCCAAGCATGAGAGCTACGTCATGGTGTGCTATCGGTCAGGTTATAGCACATCACGCGACTGATAACTGCCATTTACTTCAGAAGTTTGTACAAATCCCTTAACTGTTGTTTTTCAATTTCTGTAAATTTGTAGGCCATGACAAAAGCCATTATAGGAGTTATGAGATGATGATGGATAAAACCCCTACTTATCAAATGCAGGCAGAAAACTGGCCTTAGGATCAAGGCACAGGAGCAACACGTGAAGGATTCCAAGGTCAAGGATGAGGAAGAGGGGGGGCAGAGATGGTTGAGGACGTGGGTAGATAATTTTCTATAACTATGGTGAAGAAGGATACTTCACACCAGATTACACAAACCCCACGCATCTATATTGTCAGTATTGCAGGCAATTCGACCATGTTATAGAGTAATGTTTGATTTTATGGAAAATATGAAAGAAAAGAAGATGCGGCCCCAACAACCTACGCAGAACATCCAGATGATGAGAGTAGAGCCCCATGAAGAAGATCAGAGCATAAATATAGTAACGAGAAGTGGTATGGCCACTGTTGTAGATAAGGGAAGGTAGCCTGAGATTGATGGGTTGGTGTGCAAGGCTTCCAAGAAAGAGATAGACTTTGATCTTAATGTTGGCTTGTTGGGGCCTGACCCAAGTTCAGAGGTAATTTAGCCAAACAAATATCGGTACTACTGGCCCTTTCGACAATAGTCCGTAGAGCATGGACTGAGGTCTCACCAAAGTAGTATGGGAGGGTGCTAGAACTAGGTTTCCACACCCTGGAGATGTCTGATGAGTGCAAGTGGTCCGTGGCTGCACACGTCGCTACGCGCACTTACCTGTACCTTGAAACCTGAGATGCTGCCTTTGCATAGCCCTACTTGAGGGCCGAATAGTGTTATTACCCAACTCCTTACTAGTAATCCAATATTAGTTAATTGACTTAGCTTATTTGTATGCTTTTAGTTATACTTAGCAATATCCACAATTCATACAAGTGTGTGAAGTAAATAAACAATATAATAGCAATTCATATCCAACAGACAATAACCCAAGAATAGATACACAGAATTCACATAAAACTTCTCTTTATTATTCTCTTCCTTCAGTTACAGACTCTATTATGCCCTACGCACTCAGCTACAGGGGTCTGCGCACTTAGCTTCAGACTCTTCTAGGCCTGTGCACACTCAGATTCAAAGCCTTTTCCTACTCTACGACCTAAGACACACTTTACTTAATCTCCAAGAATCTTCATGCCCATTCTCTATTCAATGATGTCTTTAAAACTTAGAGCCTTGCTCTATTTATACAATCCCATGGTTCGCGGACCATGGGTAGGCTGACATTACATTAAAGACTTAGGGCGGATAGCCCTATGACTCTAACATACATTTCGCACCCGCAATTCGCGGAGCTTTACAACAATATCAACTCAAAACTTGGGCTTTGTGCCCCAAAACATATTGTGGTGGGATTCCATGCTCAACAAGCCCCCAACACAAACATCATGACTCACCCTTGAGTCACTCTATCGGCACAACAATCTTGGTACGGAGTCCCTCTAACTGTTCTTGAACGGTACTAATGTCCGCAACGCACTGAGCTACTGCTTGCTGAACTTGTTTCATCCGTTCTTCTGAGACCTCTATGTCCTACGTGCTTCCCAACATCTATGCATGCATCCCCTGTATATGCGCGAGATTACCTTCAATATTATTCGTGATCATGAAGGCCTCATCAATCCATCGCTGAACGCATGCTTTGAGAATTGCTTCCTTATGGTGTGCCACATCCACCTACTCCTTTAATGCCTTGGCTTGTTGCATCCTAGCAAGCTGCTGACTGAGGACTATTTTCTGCACAGTTCCTCTGACACTATCGTACTGTTGCTGGAGTTCACGTGCCTTTGTCTCTAGGCACTAGATGTTGGGGTCCTCCTGTAAAGTCGCGAGGACCTCAATTGCATGTTCCAACATACCTATACAGTCATGCACTGCACCTCTAGTTTCTTCCAACCCTGTTGCGATAGCGCTAGCGTGTTGTTCTATGATTTCCGAGGGAGTGGAAGGCTGTGCCTTCAACTATAGCTCAACAATCTAAAGATTTAGCACTAGTCGCACCCTTGTCATCTCTTCCCTGGCCTCGCGGACTCCACTTGCCAAACTATGGATCCACACTTCTGTGAGTAGATCTACTGTGATGGCCAGTTCTGGGACGTGTCAGCAAGTGTCATCTACTATCTACACCAAATTTTGATTTTGCGACACCAATTCATTGTCTTGCAAGCTAAGCTGTTCTATGCTTATTTTCTTCTCGCCAAGAATTTGGATTGCGTAGCTCTCCTTGGTGCGTAGCTTTGCCGTTATCCCATCTTGTAGCTAATACAATGTCTCTCGTAGAAGGGTATCCAATTTAAGGCCAAGTCCTTTTAACATGCTGACTGAAAAGCTATCGGTCACATTCAGTGCAATTATGGCCCCTTCCAACAACACTATCGTTTTGTCCATTTGTGCATGCAACATCTGCTTTGTTACCAAGGATCCTGCTGTGAGGTGGGTAGAAAGAGTACCCACCTGAGGGGGCGACACCTGTAACTCTTGCAGCGATGCCCTAAGAGCCCCCAACATAGTTTGGTGCTCCTGCATGAACTCCTAAAGTGCTTCATTGGTGACATTGCGAACCGTCTCACTGATATCATGGATATTACCTTTGGTTAAGGTGATCAGGTCAGTGGCCAACTTCGAGGCCTTGACCTTTTTCCTTGGTCTTGCTCTTTCTGTGATGCATGGGAATTGTAACTATGTGGATGCGGCCCCTAGGTTTACGCTCCCTTCTGTTGTTTATGTTTTCTCTGCCTCCTGCCCTTGCGAGGGCATTGCTTGGCCTTCATCTTCCTGTGTTGTTGCTGCCTCTAATGCCTCTATTGTTGCTACTATATCTGTAGCCTTTTTTTGTTTCAGGGATTTTTGTGTTGCTTCCTGTGCTACCCTTTCCTTAGCTACTACAGTTTCCTTCCGCCTTTTCTCTACTAAATGAGTGACGCGCAGCTTGGCATCATCCTTTTTCTTTTGTGTTGCTTCCTTCTCTAGTTCTACCAGATCTGGGGTGCGCCATTCGGGAGGCCATGTTTCCAAGATGGTAAAAATTGCATCATCAGTGGCTACAAATGGTAGCTTCATCCACTAATTTTCTAGATCCTTTTGCACCCTGATATAAATGTTTTGCATATTAGCTTTAAAGTCTACAAAACTCTGCAAACTATTGTACACCATGGGTGACAAGCGCGACTTCTGGTTGATCCACATCTGGATGTTCATGTCCATGAGAACCCAGAATATCTTGGTGTCGCAGATCCATTTTGCGTCCCTTGTGTTCTAGAGCGAAGCATACTTCACGGCCTCTGGTAACTCTCTTTTGATGATGGGGAATTAACTGTCCTCTAGTAGTTCTCCCGCTACAAGAAATATGGATAATAGCAACCACAAATAGTGGAAGGTCTTACCCTACTCTTGGGCTTCACGATAGTTCATCAAAAGTTCTTCGTAGAGCAATTCGGACTAGTTGAACTGGACCCCCTCCATGCATTGCACCGCCAGTGCGATCATCGGCGTTGGTACCTCATTAGGGCGACACTTTCTCATAACTTTGCTGGCCAGGATTTGGGTGGCTATGCAGACCCCTTTTTCTTTGATGCTTGAGATAACGTAGACCCCTCTTCTTCTTCTCCAGCTTATATTTTCTCTTCATGGCTTCTACAAGGGCCAAATCATTGCCCTTTCCTTTGGCTATGGTCACAGGGTCCTTTCCTTTGCAGGGGAGCCAAGAGATTCGGTGAATTATATCGACCGCAATGGGGATAGGCTCATCCAGCCATAAGTACCCATCATGCACCAGGCAGAGTAGCTACCTAATGATGAAAAGGGTGATTGTTGCACGGTGGAAATGTGGTACCCAAAGTAGGTTTAGTAATCTGACCTTTTCCACACCGTGTAATCACTTCCACGACTCGAGCGTTATCACCACCCCCTTAGTGTTCTACTTCATCAGATTCATAGTCTCCAGATGAGGGAACTTCTCATGGTCAGCGAGGTCCCAATCTTAAAACTTCATGGTTGGCACGCGACCCAGGTGCATGCCTTCAAACACAATGCCATCTGGGAGGAGCAGGGTTTGGAGCGTACTCTTGGTTTCATCCAAATCCTTTGGCACTTTAATCTTTTCTTTCCACAGAGGGAAATATGCGGGCAATTTTATTGTAGAGTGTAATGGTTGGATATCCTACTCCATGTCTTCTTCTTCTTCTTCTTCTGCAACGATCAGGGCTTGCAAGTCTTCTTCTTCCTCATCCGTTTCTATTGTGACTGATTTCCCCTTCTCTGCCATGGTTAGTTTGCTATGCCGTGGATTCCTCGGGACATGCATACTAGACCCATTGCCTGCTTATCCTTCTTGGGCCTTGCTTTTCACAGTGATTTGGGGATTTCTATCACAACCCCATCACCTTCTGGAACATCCTCCAACATTTGTGTCTGTGCGACCTCACTGACAGTTACCTCTTCAATTCCCATTCCATCCTTAGTGGTTGTCATCATCTCTAGGTTGTATTCTGTCACTCGTGAACTTAGGGGCTCAATTATCACTTGACTCTCCACGCTTAATGTTCTAATCAGACACTCAACTCCCAAATGACCAAGTGTTGTTCGTTGGCCAGCCCTTTATGTTTTATAGCTCCTTTTGAATTCGAATTTGACCATTCCCCCCAATATCAGGCCATTAATGCTTTCTTGGCAGTAGATTTTCCCAAATCTTACCCATACCTTGTGTCCTAAATGCCTTTCGCCCACTCCATTTGGCTTCAAATCACACATGCCATCATGAATAGTGACCTCAACGGTCACTTCCCATCCAACCCGTATGGCAACGCAATCCTCTGTGGGTAGTCGTGAACCTTGTGATGTTTTGATTTTGCACACGTCTCCAATATCGTGCAGCTCCCAAGTAGAATAGTGTATAGTCCCACGCTCCCTTTCAACTACCTGGAGCACTAAGACTGTTCTTCCTACAGCTAGTCAAGTGGTCGTACCACCCGTGTGGGGCTCCATCTCGTCCTCCACCATGGTTGGTGGAGAGTCCCCACCTTTCATTGTTGTGATTAGCACCACGCAGTTTACTACTTGCAATGTGCTACCTTGGTCACTTCGTTTGGCAGTATGCGATCCAAGCCACGACAACAGACTAACTAGTTCACTCAATAGTCATCTAATTTGTTAGTACGATCGTACACACCTTGCCTTACCATTCCTTGTTTTTCGAAGAGAAATGCTTTCTTTATTTCATCTTCTAGCTTCTTGACCTCTACATCATCAAAGTGCTTTTCTCCCTTAGGCGTACCCGATATTTTTCAAGTTCGCAGAGCCTAAAGTTTCCCCGTTGGATTTCTTCCCGAAGTCTTATATGTTTTGTGTCTCGTAGTTGTGTGATTTCTTTGTTCTTGGCTTTGCGAACCATCGTATCTATGGGTGTTGTTACGCATAGACTTAGCTTCACATGCTCCATAGGGATTCCAACCCCTACTTCATACCCCAACTTTGTGGTCAGGGTTTTGCACATGGTCTTATAAGCCCATCGAAACACTTGTATGTGTAAGTCCCAATCAGTACGTTGCACATGGTGGACCTTGTTCAACACTTCGCACACCTTATCAAAGGCTTCCTCGTGTGTGATTTTTGGTATTCTAAGTCTTATCATACTTCACCGTTCATGCACTTATCTTGCCTGCTTCTGCTTGTTATTCATGTTTCCTATTGTGAGAGGGTGTACGATTGTGCGGGTTGCGTACCATATGCCTATACCCATATGGAAAGGTGGGCGCGCAGGCTGTTTCGTCCATCATGCCCAGCTTCCATCAACATACGAGGCTTCCCAAATCGTAGGCGAATCATATTTCAGCATTCGCACTAGTCCTTGAAACTCTGCTGGTGTGTACCCCACCACCTTGCGGACGTAGCGCACAGTGCTCATTTCAGAGCATCAAACCATTGTTGTTCTAGCACTTCGCTTTCAAATTTGTTCAGGAATTCATCCACCGTGGTCAGTCTGTCATACATAGGTAGATCCCTCACCTCTATTGCTACACATTGTAGTGACCTTATCATCATGTTGCAGTTTAGCATGGTTACCTCGTGTAACCGGTTCTGCCATCATTATATTTCCTTATCTAAATCTGAAGTGTAGGAGCTTTCGCGCTCCCATGAAATCTTGCCATCTCCTATTGGATTCACCCAATCCTATTCTCATGCAATTATCTTGTAGATATATTGAAGATTGTCATCACTATCATCATCGTGCACCAGTTCTATGTAGTGAGCTCCTTCCACAGGGTCTAGCGGCACTACTACGCGCAATGACTTTTTCTCGAAAATCATTTTGCGCTTTTTTTATCACTCCGTTCATATCAGTGGCCCAATCTATTCCCAATAGTGTGGGATAGGGCTTTTTGTCATGCACAATCTCTATCACTTCAAAATATGCAAGCACACTCAGACCTTCAATATCCACCATTACTCCCTGCAATCTTCCCATGGGTAGGATCTTTTGCTGGTTTGCCATTCGCAATTGAATAGGAGACCACTGTAATGTGAGCCTACCCATGGGCTCCCATGTGTGCTTTGGAAGTACATTTGCATCCGATCCTAGATCTAGAATTACTTTATCCATTTCATACCCCCCGATTTGCACAATAAATCTCATCTTCGTTCCCATTCATAATGTATGTTTTCCGAGCTTCTGGATTATGCGCGGTTCTCCTGACCCTGCACACCTAGTGATAAGTTCTTGCAGTCCCTTCACCACTTTTCTATCACATAGAAGCTTCATGCATTTCTCTGCAAAGGTAGTGAGCATTGAAGGATCCATTTCTGATTCTTTTTTATCCTTACTACCTAAAGTGGAGGCCTCTGTGAACCTCTTCTTAGCTTCCATGAATGTCTCCTTCGCATGCAACAAATAAAATTCAAGTTCCTTTGTAGGAGCGTTGGGAACCCATGCACTTTCTTTAGGCTGCTTAACTTTGTACTCTTATCATGATACCACTTCAAAGCACGATGTTTACATTTGGGTCCTCTTTGCGCAGCTCAGATCTCATCATTTGTAGGTTCTGAGTCAATTGGAGTATTCCTTTATCGCGCAACCTCGCTATCAGTGTAGGGTAGTCCTCTGTCTCATGAACAAATTGGGTACAGTATAAACATGATGCTTTCATCAGGTTTGTACAATCGTGGACATAATGCCTTGGCCCTCTACAATTGTAACAAATCAACTATCTGTGACCCCTTCCTAGTCCCATTCCACCTCGACCCCGTTTGCACCCTTGAAATCCAGTGCACGCCATCCCTGCATTTTTATTGAGGGCTCGTGTTTCGGTCTGCACCTTGTAGGTATGGGTCTGATCCATAATTAGTTCATAGCTTCTACAAGTGCGCTCATCATGTCCTACCGATCTGCAGAAATTACAGAACAATTGTTGGGACATCTCCGTATACTTCTGTAATAGATGACAATTATTTGTAGTATGTTTTCCTCCTATCTGAGAAATTGCGCACCATAATGTAGGTGCCACGCTCAGTCCTGCTTATGCCTCTGGTCTCAATGGAATTGGTCCTCCTCCCGCTAAGTAATTTGTGAAGACTAGACAGTGGTCCTTGTCATGTCCCTGTCCCTTGCATTTTATGCACCATACCTCCTTGCGCACCTTTGGGCGAGTTGTCCTGTCATGTTTTAAACTCTGCATTACCAAACACAAATTATTCAGTTGCACATGGATTTGTTGGACTCCCAGGCTAGGATCCTGTATTGGGGTCTCGTGCAGTCTCATTGCAATCTCCAACACTTCGGCCTGGGTGGATAACTTCTACTACGACAACACCATTCTTAGATGTGGTGTTAGTGATGCTACAAACCATGCGCGGTGCTGCCCATCTATCAAGGTCATGTTGGCTTCATGAATCATTCCCTTTAGTCTCTGATCTAGCTCCCAGGGATTCTCACCTAGAAGCATCGTGATTTCCCTAAACCCAATAGTCGACCGTGTCTTCGATTTTGGCCTTCTAAATTTCTTGTTCAGCGCAGCTTGGATATTTATGATCCCTGCATTTGGATTATCATTAGAGTTCTTAATGTACCACGTCAGTGTGCGGTCCTACAACGCGCTTACCAATGTTGCCTTCTTCATGTTGTCATCCCTGACTCCTTTTTCTTCCCATACAGCCTTCACCAGAAACCAAAATTGGTCCGGATCTTTGTTCCCTACTCCTTCTAATACTCACAATTTTATTGCACTCGTCATATGGAACTGTGGCAGTTGCGGAGGTGGTGTGGGTGGAGATGGAGGCGATGATGGTGAAACCGGTGGTGGTGTAGTTGGGGTGGTATGTGTGGAATTCCTGCCTTATCAGATTGATCACGCTTCTTGGTGAAACTTTCTCAAGCTCTTCCTTGCTTTCCCACTGAGGTGAAATCAAGGGGCTATTCTCTAATTCTTTGATACTTCCATTTTTATAGATATTCCCACTTCGCATGGCCCCATACATCAATTTATTCGCATAACCCGATTTTCACACAGTAACATCTTAATCCAAGTATTTAAAGATTTAATATACTTACCTCACGACCCTTTGAGGAAGCGTCATTTTGCCTCGTTGTATCTGACTGATGTATCTACCGTGAACTCAGTGATAAACCCTCCTATGATTCGATCGAGCCAATGGTCTACACTGCGCACGATCCTATCTTTCGACGCTTCTAGTCTGCGCACCAAATCTGGAGTCCACATGATTGGTTTGTCGAGAATACACCTTCCTTGACTGTCTACTAGCTTCGCGATCCACTTGTGCAACTCAAAGGGGAAGGATGCAAAGAAAATCTCATGGATTTCCATATACATGTAGTGCTCTAACCACTATTCCTTTGATACTCGCAGATTCCTATTTTCCTATGTCGCGAACTCATGAATTTTTCTATCTAGCCACTTTTCAATTTCTTTCTTTGTTGGATTCTAGTGCCCCGACATTAGGCATCCCTTATGTAGAACCTAGTCCTAGCAACAAAACCATTTGTTGGCTTATTGGGGCCTAACCCAGGTTTAGAAATGATTTAGCCAAACAAATCCCGGTACTACTAGCCCTTTCGGCAACAATCCACGGAGTGTAGACTGAGGTCTCACCCGAAGTAGTATGGAAGGGTGCTAGAACTAGGTTTCCACACCCTGGAGATGTCTGATGAATGCAAGTGGTCTGCGGTTGCGCGTGTTGCTACACGTACTTACCCATACCTCGCAGCTTGAGATGTTGCCTTCGCGTAGCCCTACTCGGGGGTCGAAAAGTTTTATTACCCAAGTCCTTACTAGTAATCCAATATTAGTTAATTAACTTAGCTTATATGTATGCTTTCAATTATACTTAGCAATATCCACAATTCATACAAGTGCACGAAGTAAATAAACGATATAATTGCAATTCATATCCAACAAACAATAACCCAAGAATAGATACAAAGAATTTAGATAAAACTTCTCTTTATTATTCTCTTCCTTCAGTTACAGACTCTATTCTGCCCTGCTCACTCATCTACAGGGGTCTGTGCACTCATTTGCGGACCCTTGTAGGCCTCTACGCACTTAGCTGCAGAGCCTTTTCCTACTCTATGACCTAAGACACACTTCGCACTTTACTTAATCTCTAAGACTCTTCATGCCCATTCTCTATTCAATGATGTCTTTACAACTTAGAGCCTTGCTCTATTTGTATAATCCCATGGTCTGCAGACCATGGGTAGGTTGACATTACATTCAATACTTAGGGCGGACAACCCTATGACTCTAACATACATTTTGCGCTCGCAATTTGTGGAGCTTTACAATAATATCAACTCAAAACTTGGGCTTGTTGGGTGTGGAGCCTGATTATCTTCTATATTCAAAGGTTTTAGCTAGATGTATACCCCAGGAAGACTGTACACCCCTCTACGTGGGGGGTTGAAGGGGGGTACATCCCCCCCGGCTGGGGGGTCCGAGGGCCAATGGTCCCCCGATGTGGGTTTGGGGGCAGTGCCCCCGAAGCTAAAAATAGATGTAAAATTGCCTTGGAAATTTTAGTAATTTCTAGTCAAGCTAGGCCATTCATTAGGCAGATGATCTGACGGCGGAAATTATGTTTAGTTTAGGGGGTTTTTCCCTAGAAGGCAACCCCTCACTATATATGAGGGAATTGTATTGCATCAATGTATATCTATATTCTGAGTGAGGAAGAGAGAGGAGATTGAGAGCGAAGAGGGTGTTACAATGGATCTGTTGTAGGTTGTATCTCTTCAGTTTGCTGGATAATATAATCAAAGAAGGACTAGTTGTTTCTACATGGACGTAGCCCAAACTGGGTGAACCACGTATATCTGTGTCTCTCTTGTTTTATGCGTTTTCCGTGTTTATATTTCTGCAATATTTTATGTGTTCCATTGCTCCGTAATATATAATTTTCTAACAACTAGTATTAGAGTCGATGGTCTATTTGGCTGATAAACTCACGGGAGAGAAGGGTTCCTGGTTCAAGTGGGAGCAATGGCGGAAGATGGTAGGTTTAGGGTCGAAAAATTCAATGGCCAAAACTACTCGCTGTGGAAGATGTATATGGAATATTATCTTTATCAGAGAGATCTATACCTACCATTGAGTAGAAATACAAAGAAGCTGATGAGTATGACAGACACAAAATGGGATATTCTCGACAGAAAGGCACTTGGAACAATATGGCTATGCCTAGTGGCGTTGGTAGTGTTTAATATTTCAAAGGAAATGACAACACAGGGTTTAATGTCAGCATTGGCCAAACTATATGAAAAATCCTCGGCCTCAAATAAGGTATTTCTTATGAAGCGTTTATTTAATATGAATATCTCAGAAGGTGGATTTGTTGCAGACCATTTAAATGATTTTAATACAGTTACAAGTCACTTAAGTTTTGTAGGGGTAAATTTTGATGATGAAGTTAGGGCTCTATTATTTTTGTGCTCATTGCCAAAAATTTGGAATGGTTTAGTTATGGCCATTGGTAACTCTGTCTTTGGAACTAGTACTTTAAAGTTTGATGATGTTGTCGGTGCAATCCTTAGCGAGGAAATGCGACAGAAAAGCTCCGATGAGACATTAGGTAATGCTTTGACTGCAGAGATTAGGGGAAGAAAAATGGAAAGAGGAAAGAGCCCTGGATATTGTATTAAGTCAAGAAAAGGCAGATCCAAGTCCAGATCGGGGATAGTGTGCTAGAAATGTGGGAAGAAAGGACACCTGAAGAAACACTGCAAGTCTCGGAAGGGAAAAGAATGATATGTGCAACAAGAAAACAATCATGAAGTGAATGTAACATGTGATGTGTTGCAAGATGCTTTGATTCTTTCATTAGAAAATATTATTGATGATTGGGTGGTAGATTCAGGGGCCTCATTCCATGCCACACCTGATAGGAAACATTTTCATGATTATGTTCAAGGAGATTTTGGACAGGTTCGATTGGGTGATGATAAACCCTATAAAATCATTGGAATGGGTACATTTTTCATAAAACAACAGAATGGAAATCAATGGCTATTGAAGGAGGTAAGGCATGATTCAGATCTCAAGAAAAATCTAATTTCAACAGGGAAGTTGGAAGGTGAAGGTTGTATGACTACTTTCACAGATAAAACCTGGAAGGTCACTAAAGGATCCCTGGTAATAGCAAAAGGAGAAAAGGTTGGTACATTGTATTTATGCAATGGTATTTCTAATTATGTTAATGCTTTAACCTCTACACGAGAAGATATGGCATTGTGGCATCATAGGCTCAGGCACATGAGTGAGAAGGGGATGCAGATTCTTCACTCAAGAAATTTGTTGCTAGGTTTGAAGCATGTTGATTTAAAATTCTGTAAGAATTGTGTTTATGGAAAACAAAAGAGAGTCAGATTCCTTAGAGTTAGGAAAGGAAAGAAGAGAAAAAAATTAGAGCTTGTGCATATAGATGTATGGGGACCTTCTTAGGTATCATCTCTTGGTGGCTCTCATTATTATGTTACTTTTATTGATGATGCAACCAAAAAAACTTGGATTTAATGTATTTGATACTTTCAAGAAATGGAAAGGTTTGGTTGAAAATGAGACAGGGAAAAGGTTGAAGTGTCTCAGATCAGATAATGAAGGTGAATATTGCAGCAAAGAGTTTTATAGGTACAGTTCAGAGAATGGAATTCATAGAGAGAAGACAGTCCCAGGAACACCACAAGAAAATGGCACGTCAGAAAGGATGAACAGACAATCATGGAGCATGAAAGGTGCATGAGATTGCATGTAAGATTGCCTTTACAATTTTTGGTAGATGCTATAGACACTGTTGTTTATCTAATAAATAGAGGGTCTTCAAGTTCCTTGGATGGTGGTATTCTAGAGGAGGTATGGACAAGTAAAAAGGTAAATTACTCCTTTTTAAAGACTTTTGGTTGTGAAGCCTTTGTCCATATTAATAAATAAAATAGAACAAAGCTTGAGGCAAAATCAAAGAAAAGTACTTTTATTGGATATGGTGTTAATGATTTTGGTTATCGCTTATATGATTATGAAAATCACAAAATCATTAGGAGCAGAGATGTAATATTCAATGAAAAGGTCTCGTATAAGAATCAATTGCAGGAAAAGAAACAGGAAAAAGAAAACAGAGAGTACACAGTCCTTGACGGTGTCATAGGATAAGTGATGGTGCCTGAAAGTCATAATGATCAACAACTAGAACAACAACCACAATAGCAACAAGCACCTCAAACACCTAAAAGTGGTGTTATAATATCTACCAAGATAAGTAGACCCCCTGAACAGTACTCTCCTTCATTATATTATCTATTGTTGACTAATTTTGGTGAAGCAGAATGTTATGAAGAAGCAGTGCAGGTAGAAACCAGGAAGAAGTGGGAGCAAGCCATGAAAGAAGAGATGGACTCCTTAGCACATAACAAGACTTGGCACTTAGTCAGGTTACCTGCAGGTGAAACAACATTGCAGAATAAATGGGACTACAAGTTGAAGGAAGAAAATGGAGGTAGAAAAAGGTATAAAGCTAGACTTGTGGTGAAAGGGTTTGCATAGAAAAAGGGTATAGACTTCGATGAGATATTTTCTCCTATTGTGAAAATGACTTCAATCAGAACTATTATAAGTCTAGTAGCTGCTAAAGATTTACATCTTGAGTAGTTAGATGTAAAGACAACCTTTCTCCATAGGGATTTGGAGGAAGAGATATATGTGCAACAACCACAAGGATATGAGGTAAAAGGGAAGGAGAAACTAGTGTGCAGTTTTAAGAAGAGCTTGTATGGCTTAAAACAGGCTCCAAGGTAGTGGTATCTAAAATTTGACAGGTTTATCTTTGAACAAGGTTATACTAGATGTCACTCTGACCATTGTGTTTATCTCAAAAGGAAAAATGATGGCAGCGATATTATATTGTTATTGTATGTAGATGACATGCTTGTTGCAAGTTCTAACATGTAGGAAATAAATGTGCTCAAAAGGAAATTGGCAAACTCATTTGCAATGAAGGATTTGGGTGCTACAAAACAAATCCTTGGTATGAGAATAACTAGAGAGAGGAAGAATCACAAATTAACATTGTCTCAAAGTGAGTACATAGAAAAGTTGTTGAAAAGGTTTAATATGCAGAATGCAAAACTAGTTACTATACCTTTGGCTAGCCATTTCAAATTAAGTAAGGAGGTGTGTCCTAAGACTCAGGAAGAAATGGATCATATGTCTAAAGTTCCATATGCATAAAAAGTTGGAAGCTTAATGTATGCAATGTTCTACACAAGGCTTGATATTGCACATGCAGTGGGAGTTGTAAGCAGGTACATGAATTATCGAGGAAAAGAACATTGGATGGCGGTGAAGTGGATTCTAAGGTATTTGAGAGGTACCACAAATCAAGCATTATGCTTTGGTGGTTCAAACATTTCTATACAAGGATATGTTGATGTAGATATGGTAAGTGACAGAGATAATAGGAGGAGCACTACAGGATATGTGTTTACTATAGGTGGAACAACTGTCAGTTGGGTTTCAAAAATCTAAAGTGTTGTTGCACTTTCAACAAAAAAAGCAGAGTATGTTGCTGCTACAGAGGCTAGTAAAGAAATGATTTGGTTGCAAAGGTTTCTAGATGAATTGGGTAAGAAGCAGGAGTTGGGTAGGTTATACAGTGATAGCCAGAGTGCCGTACATCTTGCAAAGAACTCTGCATTTCATTCCAACACTAAACATATACAACTCAAGTACCATTTCATACAATCAGCATTAGAAGATGGACTGTTGAGCTGGAAAAGATACACACTAGCCAGAATCCTACAGATATGCTAACAAAGTTGTAACCAGGGAGAAACTGAGAATCTTCTCAGTTTCAATTGGTCTTCAAGTATGATGGAGAAGATGAGAAACAACTAGGTCCAAAGGGGATTCATTTTCTAGCAAATGAAGCAGCAGTGGAGTTGTTGTAATTAGTCTCCAAGTGGGAGATTGTTGGGTGTGGAGCCTGATTATCTTCTGTATTCAAAGGTTTCAGGTAGATGTATACCCAAGGAAGACTGTACACCCCTCCACGTGGGGGGCT
>APFE031047496.1:32055-69272 GCA_000404065.3 Pinus taeda | reverse complement strand
GGGTCTGGGGGCCAGTGGTACCCTAGCGGGGGTTTAGGGGCAGTGCCCCCGAAGCTAAAAATAGATGTAAAATTGCCTTGTAAAAGTCTAGTAATTTCTAGTCAATCTAGGCCATTCATTAGATAGAGTATTTGATGGCGAAAGTTATGTTTAGTTTAGGGTTTTTTTTCCTAGAAGGAAACCCCTCACTATATATGAGGAAATTGTATTACGTCTATGTATATCTGTATTCTGAGTGAGGAAGAGAGAAGATATTGAGAGCGAAGAGGGTGTTATAGTGGATCTGTTGTAGGTTGTATCTCTTCAGTTTGCTGGATAATATAATAAAAGAAGGACTAGTTGTTTCTCTGTGGACATAGCCTAAACTGGATGAACCACGTATATTTGTGTCTCTCTTTTTCTCTACGTTTTCTGTGTTTATATTTCTGCAATATTTTTTGTTCCATTGCTCTGTAATATAACAGGGATTTGATCCACAAAACATGATGTGGGGGGATTCCATGTCCAACACTTAACCAAGCTAAAGAGACCTTCATGGAAGCAAAGAAGAACTTCGCTAAGGCCTCCACCTCAGGAAGCCATGAGAAAAAACTAGAAACTAGTATGACACAAGAGGTAGATCTGTCGGTATTAGCTACTTTTCTAAAGACATGTATGAAGCTTTTCATGATAAGAAAGAAGTAGAAGGGTTGCAAGAGCTAATCACAAATGCATGAATAAAGAAAATGCCCTTGATGAATGATGCACCATGAGAAAAATTAGTAAGTATAAGAAGAGAATGGGGCATGAGATGAGGTTGATCGTGCAGATAAGCGAATATGAAATGGACCAAGTAATCTTAGATCTAGGATCCGATGCAAATGTCTTGCCTAAGAAAACATGGGAGAAAATGGGGAGACTTGGGCTACAATGGTTTCCTATTGAACTTCACATGGAAAATCAATAAAATATTATTCCATGGGGTGCTTATATGGTGTCATAGTAGATATTGAGGGCATGAGCGCGCTAGCTGACTTTGAGGTCATTGAAATAGTGGGTGCTAGTAACCCATACCCCGCGCTACTAGGAATTGACTAGTATTTTGATATGACACAGTTATCAACCCGGATAAGTGGAAAATTATGTTTGAAAGGAAGTCGCTCAAGGTTGTAGTACCATTGGACCTTGCAGAAGGAGAGCTCTATACTGGACCTATTTGTGACTTTGTGGAAGAGGATGATGATCTAGATCAGATATATAAGATCACAGTGCAAAACAAATATTGGATCAATCCTATGGCTAATGGATGAATTGCATGGGATAGGGATAGTTCCTGCACTTCAGACTCAAATGAAGAACTTGAACACTGGAATAATTGGTTGCATGATCTATGCTCCAATGTAATATGATGACCAAATCACTGAGGTATGTTTCAATTGAGGTAAGGAATCTTCCACATTATGATGGTTTGGCTGACATGGATCTATTTTTAGATGAATTTGAAAGGGAGGTACCTGAGGGACATCACTTCCAAGAATTGGAATTGGCACTACGTGCTACACCTATCTGTTGGTGGGGTACGCAAAAGGAAAGCCTCGTGAGATGGAAGGAATATAGAAGAATGATGGGATTAAGGTTTAGGTATGCTAATACTCGGATGACAGAAAAGTACAGTGGAAAGGATGATTCGCGCAATCATCTGACACGATGGGCTAAGGCTCGGGGAACGAAGCCACAACCAGAATGGGTGCACATTTTCTTTCATGCCTTAGATACAATCCCAATGAATTGGTATTTGGAATCTAAGTTTTGCCATGGGATAGTTGAATGGGATATCTTAAGAGAAATATTCTTATTGACTTTCAACTTTGAAGATGGTTTTAAATGTATTGATGAAGCACTCCAAGAGATAAAAGAAGCTATATACAGAATGCCTAAGGAATTGATAGAATGGACTCAGCCAGATTGGAGTACACAACAATGCCATGCACTGGAATGTTACAATGTGATTGATGAAGAAGAAGATGAAGATCCCCATAATATTAACATTCTAGAGATGGAAGGATAGAGTGAAGTTGAAGGATCGAAAGTTGAGAACCCAGATATATCAGAACCTTTGAAAACTAGACAAGTAAATATTAGATCTGAAGCAAAGCCTAAGTTCGCAAAGATAGGAGACTATTAGGATGAAGATACAATTGATAAGGTGGCCAAAATACTCTGTGAATATCGATATCTATTCCCAACAAAGTTCTCGGATCTGAAGGGGATTGTAGGATATTTAGTGTAATGAAAATCACTTTGAAGCCTGATGCGAATCCCGTCAAGCAGAGACCTTATCGGCTCAATCTGAAGTATAAAGAAAAGGTGCACCAAGATATTGATAAGATGCCAGATGGTGGTATTATTGAACCAATAGAGGAATCTTATTGGGTGAGCCCAATGGTTGTCGAAGAGAAGAAACCGAAAGGCAAAATCAGGATATGTGTAGATCTGAGAAAGCTGAATGATGTCTATGTACATGATCCGTTTCCAACACCATTTATAGATGAAGTATTAGAGAATGATGGTGGACATGAGGCTTATTCATTTATTGATGGGTTCTCAGGACACCATCAAATAAAGATCACATCGGAGGATCAAAGCAAGACAACCTTCACAACAGAGTGGGGTTTTTTTCAGTATATAGAAATTCCATTTGGATTAAACAACGCACATGCAATCTTCTCTCGAGTAGTCATCACAACATTCAAAGAATTTATCCATAAATGTTTGGAGGTTTATTTTGATGATTGGACTGTGTTTGGGTTGGTGAAGTGCCATGTTGCGAGTTTGTGCCTTATGTTGGATGCTTTTCGAAGGTATCAAATCTCGCTAAATTTGAAGAAGTGCATATTCTGTGTCCCCTTTGGAATCTTGCTTGGTCATTTTGTATGTAATAAAGGATTAATGGTGGACCCTATGAAGATCATTTTGATTGTGAATTTGGAAGGTCCTAAGAATGTCAAATAGATGCACGTGACATTGGGGCACACTAGATATTATAGGAAGCTTATTAGGGCATATTCTCAGATAATCGTGTCAATGGAAAATATATTGAAGAAAGATATGATGTTTTGTTGGGATGAAGAATGTGAGCACAGTTTGGATGTATTGAAGGAAAAGATGGTAATTGCACCTATTTTGGTGTTTCCACACTGGAAGAAATAATTCCATGTGCATGTAGATGCCTCTTGCATTGTGTTAGGAGTAGTATTAACACAGGCATGAGAAGGATAAATTAGTTGTCTGATAGCCTTCGTGAGTAGAAAGTTATCAAAGGTTGAGAAGAATTATTCCACTATAGAGTGCGAAGGGTTGTCAATGCTCTACGCACTACAAACATTTCAGCATTACATTTTGGGAGCACATTTTAAAATGTATACAAATCACCCCACATTTAAGTACCTGGTCAATAAACCTGTGTTCGCAGGGGATATTTGTTGATGGTTTCTATTGTTTCACGAATATGAATTTGAAGTCAATCCAAAGCCTGGAAGGTTGAATGCAAGACCATACCATCTTTCAAGGATTGAAACAGGTGAAGAACCAAATAGTTTGGAGGAAGGATTGCCGGATGTGCAGCTCTTTGCTGTGCATGTTACGAATGACCATTTTTTTGATATCATTCAGCTTTTAACCACAGGTACCACCCCGGAATGATATTCCACTCAGCAAAAGAAAGAATTAGTGCTCCGCTCTGCAAATTTTTCAGTAATTTTGGGTCACTTATATAAGATGGGAATAGATGAAATAATGTGAAGGTATGTTCCAGAATTTGATCACTCTATTATGCTTGCCGCAACACATGTTGGAGTGGTGGGAGGACACTATGTAGGAAAAGCAACTGCGCAAAAGATTTTTCACGTAGGGTTATGGTGGCCAAAATTACATAAGGATTCTAAGGCATACTGTAAGGCATGTGATGCTTGCCAAAGGATGGGAAAGCCTTCACGAAGAGATGAATTTCCCTTGAATCCTCAAGTTTCATTGCAGGAATTTGCTAAGTGGGCTATTGATTTCATAGGCCCAATACAACCACCAGGAAGGAAGACGGGTGCACGGTATACCATTACTGTAATAGAGTATTTAACCATATGGGCGGAAGCGCAACAAGTGAAGGATTGTACAGTTGTCACCATTGTGAATTTTTTGTTTGAATATTTCTTAACTCGGTTTGGATGCCCTAAGGTGTTGATGAGTGATACGAGTACACATTTCTTGAATGAAACGATTAGTGTAATTCTTGACGAATTTCAAGTGTATCATCAAAAGGGTACACCTTATCACCCATAGGCAAATGGAACGGTGGAAGAATTTAACAAAATATTGGAAATATGTGTTGGAAAAGTTCTTTAATGCGTAGAGGAATGACTAGGATATACACATACCAACAGTACTATGGGAATATAGGATGACTTGCAAGAATGTAATAGGCCAAACACCATTTAGGTTGGTCTATGGGATTGACGCGGTGATGATTATGGAGTACATTGTGCCAACTCTACATATTTCATCTTTGACAAAGATGACAGATCACGAGACCTTGGAGGAACGGATCGCACAACTGATGGAGTTGGAAGAGGACCGCTTTCTTGCAGGATTTCATCATCAAGTGCAAAAAGAACAAGAAAGAGCATCACATGATAGGAATATTAAGCTGTGAACTTTCAAGGTAGATTACTTAGTGTTGTTATATGATAGTAAGTTCACAAAGTTTCCAGAAAAAATTCAAATTAAGGAGATCACAGATGGTAGAATGGTTCAACTTGTGAAGCTGAATGGGAACCATTCCATTGGAAAATGAATGGAAGTAGGTTAAAGTTGTATACAGGGGATCATGTCCCTATGCAATGAATACATGGTAGCAGAAAAGTCTTAGTAATCTAGGAAATTGCAAGGGATTGTGGGACTACAAACTACATTGTCTGAAGAGGAGAAAAATATAGTAAGGAGGTTGCGCAATGGGAGAAAGGAGTGTGTCAGGAAGAGCTGTATCCAAAGGGTTGTGCCATGAAGGATGATGCCACGCAACCAAGTCCAAAACTAGCTGTTGGAGTCACTTTTCATGATTGGATGGAAAAAATCCCATTAGGAGGAGGTGGTAAGTGAAATTTATGGCAAAACTATTTGGATATCTACCACCAAATATGCATTTATGATCATAAAATGGAGGGAACGTTGGATTGAATTTGAAAACCCCTATAAATATGGCATGTCAGCCTATAGAGAAACACTTTTCATTCTGAGGATTGTCTATGAGCACTATTGTTTTCAGTCTATGAACCGCGAAAACGGGGAAGAACTCTTATCACAACCGTCATTCGCAAACCTATCTGCAGGAGCTCGTGAATTTTTGTTTGATCGAATTACTACCACAAATCTTGCAAAGGTTATTAGTTCTGAAGTTGCTGCTTCTCAAGAGGAAAGCCTTGAAGTTGTATCTGTGGAAGTTGTGGATATTATGCCTATGGCACCAAGGTTGCTTAGGCCAAAGCAATCGACTGCTAAGGAGAAGCAGAAGAAACCTATGCTAGTGCGATGGTCAATGAGGAAGAACCCGGAGGTTTGATAGAAGGAGAAGAAGGATAAGGCAAAGCAGTTGGAGAAAATAGTGGACTTGGAGGCAGAAGAACTTCATTATGGTGTGGAGGACTTAGATGATGAGGAGGGCAAGCCTATCACACAGCTCTTGGAGTATATCCCTCCATGGAAGGGGAAAATGAAAGTAACAAAAGACCCAAATTTGGGTAAATTTATGGTTTCTATGCCACTGTTACCAGAACAAGTCATTTTGAAGGTGCGGTCTTAGCACTCATTCTGGTGTTGAAGATGGAGGATTGCGATCTCGCCAACCACAAGAAATTCCCTCACTTAGCTACTAGTAAGTATATGATGAATATATACAATGATTAAACTTGGTTACACAACTGGAACCCATGAAATGGGTCAGAGGAGTTGAGCGGGCTAGTTTACTGCACATGATTTGTGTGCCACACTTCCACTAGTTGATTATAAACAATGTGTGTGCACCAGCTGCTTGCACTGGTGCATGATGGGTGGTTATGGTTCGGTGAACCCATACCTATAATGGATATGCTCATCCATAGGATTACGAAGATTCCTTATAAAGGGGTGGACCTAGCCAAGGAATTCAAAGGAAACAGTAAAAAAAAGGAGTTGGCAGATAAAATGAAGATGGAGTTTGGGCTGATCAAAGCCACTTCAGACTCTCCATGCACTACATCAGGGGGTCTCGGATGAGCTTAGAATCAAAAAGTAGCACTCACTTGCAGTAATCAGTGAGTTTAAGGTAAACAATGAACATATATTTGCTAATAAGGCTCATGCTCTGAAAAAAAGGAAGAGCTAGAAGCATAAAGTCAGAGCTTGGAAACAACAAAAACACAGGCATGCAATTCAGTCCCAGAATGACATATTTCAAAAGACGTTGCAGCTACAAAAAAGAACAGGAAATTGGCTACTACAGTCCATGAATCCAAAGATGAGATAGGAAGATACACAATTGACTTCCAGATGAAGATAGCATAACTACAGTTGAAGCTATAGCCAACTACTCCATGAGAGGTTAGGGAGCAGTGCCACCCAGATATAAAGGAGCACATAACTGCCCTAGAGAATGAAATCAAAGGTTGTGACATCCTTTTTAAAAATGCCATGGAGTTATGGGACATTTTCCAAGAGGACTCAAACTTGCAGAGATTGAATACAGAAATCAGAGAGGCTCAGTGGAAGTATGATGAGATCAGGGTGACTACACGCACATTAGTGCCAGTCCAACACTTTGCGTGCCTACAGGAGGGAAAGCTGCTACATGAACAAGTTCATGAATTCCAAAAAAAGGAATAGTGTTAAAGGCTCAAATTCGACCTTGGATAGAAGAGTTCAGTCAGATTTCCCAGACCATTCAGGAGAAACTGGAAAAGTTGCAGCAAACTCATAGGACTATGTAGCTTGCAGTAGAGGGACCAACTATAGAAAATTTGGTCGAAGAGGTAAAGCAGGCTACAATACAAGGCATCACAAAGCTGGAAGCATTAAAGTGGGAGTTCAATTAGCTCTACTAGAAAGTCGAGAAGCCAACTGAGTGACTCAAGGGCGAGTCACCATATTTGTGTTGGGGGCCTATTGGGATAGGGTCCCTAGGGTCAATTTTGGGTTAGTTAATCAATTTTTGGGTAGAATTTTGTAAAGAATGTAAATTCTTCACAAATGTGGAAGTGGTGCGCACAGATAAGTAAGAGTCAAAGGGGCTTTAGCCCCTTGTATGGGTAAGTGATAGGATGTTTTTTTAGACTCACCCATAGGCCACAGGCTATGGTATTGTAATAGAAAAGCTATAAATATTTGATTCATAACGAGTCTAGAGATATGAAATTTTGGGGAAAAACAAGTGTAAGGGTAAGTGCTAAGGTAGGAAATCTTTGTTTCTAGTACTTATGCAAAAGGGGAAGACTCCTACAGCTGAGTGCACAGAGACCTTGGCAAGTTCGCAGCTAAGTGTGTAGGCCCCTGCAGCTGGGTGCGTAGGGTGGAAGGGTCTGTAATTTGAATGTTGAATCTAATAAAGACTGATTTTGGACCGAATCTCTTGCATCTATTCTTTTTTCTTAATTTTGTTTAAGTTTATGTCGTATCACTTAATGATCTATTTTTTGTGAAATAAAGTGTAATTATTGCATGAATATGTTAAATCTTTAATATTCATGCATGAGGAATGTAATGACCTAATTTCATGAAGATAGTAACTAGATCTATTATGATAATTGTTCAAAGTGGGTAGATCTGTGTGAGGGGAGATCTAGGGTTATTATTTACTAAGCGAAAGTTGTGAGTCTGCTTCTTTTAAGTCTGAGAAGCCTGATCGTATACCTTTGTGAAGGTCTGGGAGCCATTTGAATAGAGTTGCTGTAGTGAACCATATGAAGATATAGATCTACACAAAGACGGATCTAAGCTACAAGGGCTTCAGAATACACATCATGGTATTTGGATGCAGAAACTTGGTTCTAACATCCCCCAATACTGCTTTGGGTGAGACTGCAGCCTGCGCTATGCAGGTTGTTGCCGAAAGGGCTAACAGTTAGGGTTTTGTTGGTTGGCGTGAATAACTCTGAACCTGGGTCAGCCCCCCTTAAGACAAAAGGCATGGATATTTTTGTTGTAGCCATCATTCATTTTTCCCATGTTTTGTTATTTTGTAATGTCTGCATTTTAAAGAAGGAATCAATCTGTTATGTAATCATTTGAATATGCAGACACCGAGACAACTAGTTGATCAAACAATTATAACTTTAGAATATATTTTGTAATTGTTGATTCAGAGCTCCCCCTTTTCCCATAAATATGGAAAACAAATTCATTTGAGAGGTTCAAAAATCCTTTTCCCAAAGGTCCAAAATATGTGTTTGCAGATATTTCGAGTTCTATATACAAAAATAGATTCCAACTATTGGTTCAGTAGCTTGTTCATGAGGTGCTAATGCCTATAAAAATGTCAACTGTATTGGACCTATGATATGGACTCCATTTTCAAAGATTAATGAAGTAGATCTAGTGATTCCAAGTGGAGTAATGTGTAGTATGTGTTCCCCTCTATTTTCCATTTCATGTAATATGTTTATATTCCTCTAAAATTATGTAATGAAGTTGCTCGTTTCAATCTAAAATTATGAATTCACTTGTGTTATAGGGCAACAATGGTACCTATGCAATTACAAATTTACCAATGTTATATTGTAGCCAACAGTACCTGTGAGATCAAAAACTTACCAATGTTATTTTTTGATAGAATGTACCCATGAAAATATCGAGCTAGAAACCTTAAATGTGTTCCACAATTTTTGCACTTTCATATCCTTATTCTTCCATAGTTATGTTGGGATTCGTTGCTTAGGATTTTGTGTTATCCAACCCTATGGATTGAATTCCTTTACTTATTTTCTCTCTCTCCATTATTTTACTACAAGGAAAAATGTTAAGTTAGATTTTACTATGTGTCGGCCACCATATTATGACATTTATCCTTGGGATGAACAATATCTTCCTACATATATATGTGTGTTTGTTTAAGTCTACCTTGGGGAAGGGTGATTGAGCCAAGTTCTGAATCAATATAATTCTAATTATATTAAATATAGAGTGCGACGAAAATCTTAGTAAATCATCAAAGCACTCCTCTAAGATGTCATAGGAACTGACCCTTTCCTCAACCCAGGGGTTGTCTATAGGAGCTACAACATCTTTTGCCATCATTTCCAGGGAACGACTCAGCACATTTTTCCCTGGGTATGATAATTTTTACATTCCCTCTATTAGGTGAGCAAGGGAAATGTGGGTTGAAGATATCTCACCTTGGTGAATCCACTGTTTGAATCTTATTTTGAGCACCCTAGCTTTCCGAAGACCTCATGCTCACTCTGAGACAAGATAGCAAAAAAATCCTCCCATATTCAACCCTCAGAGAATAATATCCTAGAGGATTTGGAAAGAGTAGACCCTCATTACTCCAGATTCCACTGGATATTTTCCAGAAATATCATCAACTAACTATCAAAAATATGTGACAAAATATCTTGAGTATGCCTCCAAAGTATTGGAATATCCTAAAGAACATTGTGTACTATTTTGATAATTTCGTTCTAGAGTAAAAAACAAAGAATCTTATGTCCAGTCACCCTCTTTCTCCTTTCACCCCTCCCCTAAAATTGAAGAAGTTAAAGACATCCTTAAAAATAGTTCAACGTAGAGTGTGAATAGCTTCCCAACTCAGATACCCCCTCAACAAGGACCTTTAATAAATATTCTACCACCTATCTTGCTCAATATGGTTGTCCCAGACTTTATCCTAAAAAAATATGCCTCACTGAACTTGCCACAACCCTTGAATGGTATGCCACAAGACTATCTCAAGCTCTTGCCAAGATTCATAGGGGAAGATGACATTTCAGCACAAAGGCATGTAGAAACTTTTTGTGCATTTGCAGAAAATATCAATGTAGAACACCTGGATGTGGTATTAAGACATTTTGTCCATTATCTTGATGGGGAAGGAAGGAAATAGTTTAAAGCCCTACCAAATTCTTCAATCACAACTTGGGAGGAGATTGAGAATTATTTCCCGCAAAAATGGGGAGAGAAAAGGGACCATGGCTATATTCTCTCTGAATTCAATGCTATGAAGAAGAAACATAGTGAAGATGTGCCAGAATTCATAAAAAGGTTTAACAAATTATACAATATTCTCCCTTCTAAGATCAAACTTCCATAGGCTGTTGCTAAAGTGGATTTTGTTGGGGCCTTTAAACCATAATTTGGTTTCACTCTCATTGAAAGGAAGTCTCACTCCTTAGACTATATTCAAATAGCTGCTTTAAATGTTGAAGAAAAATTCACCTCTACTGGGAAGTGGATAGGGAGAATTGATCATGGAGATAAGATAAGGGGAAAATAGGAAGTTAGTTCCTCAAATCAGGGAAAGGAAAGTCAAGAACATAAACTTGAGGAAATGAACAAGCTGACAAGCAACCTATCTAACAAGCTTGTGAAATTGGAGTTAGAAAAGAAAAACCCTCCTCAACAAAACCAACTAGATCCTAACAGAAGTTTAAATCCTTAGTATAGTAGACCTCATTTGCAAGTATTGCAAAGGGAGTGAAGGGAGAAAAAATATCACATTCATATTCCATTGTATTTGGAATATTATCCACATGAAAATGCCGAAGAAATAATAGAAGTCCAAGAAAATAATTTTTCTTCTCTTTCGGAGGGAGAAAATGAAATAGAGGCCAATGAAGTAGAAGGGGATGATTGGGAGGCCCCTCTAGATGATGGTGAGATTGAAAACTATTATATACAGTTTCTTGACTTCATGCAAGCCCAACTACATAGGAAATATGATCTTAGATCTTCTAGGAAAAGATCTAGAATGCATGATCAAAATGAGGATTCCTCTCCTACCAATCCTCCAAAATTAACAGAGAAACGAAATAAGCCACTATACAAGGCCTCACTAAAAAATAAAGACTCTTTAGATTCCATTCTTGACAAGCCTGAGGTTTCTAAAATAGAACAATTTCCCTTACAATCCAAACCAGTGTTTGATAAATAAAAAGAGGTTATTGATGTGGTCACAGTTTATAGGAATCCCCCTGCATTTAGTCTTCAAAAAGGGTTGGAGAACGTAAAAATATCTATTCCCTTAACCAAAATTTTGAAACAACCAAATTACAATGTTCAAGTATCTCAGTTCATGTGTCCTCCCACAATGGCCCCTCTATAAGATAGGTTGAACCTCCAAGAAGAAAGACCCATGGTTGTGTTTGGACATCATGTTGAGGAACAAGACCCTTCTACTCCCCCTTTCTATGTCACTTTGGTGATTCATGAAATTCTCTTACATAACTGCATGCTTGACTTAGGAGCTTCTCGTAATCTTACACCATTGTCTATTATGGAGTAATTAGGGCTGAAAATAACAAGACCATATAAATATGTGTATTCTTTTGACTCCAAGAGAGTAAAATGTATATGGTTGATTAAAGATGTGGTGGTAAATGTGGCTTAGATCCTTGTGAAGAGTGTTATAATGGATATTGTAGTGGTTGACATCCCTACGAGGTTTGGTATTCTCTTTTCCATATCATGGGGATAAAAAATTGGACAATACAATAAAATGGATTTAACATATGCTACCATTATTTTTTTTGGTGGAGAAGAGCATCGATTATATAGAGAAGCGAGATTTGTGAAGACAGTTACAAGGACCGACTCTTCAAATAATGCCCCCAAATATGGTAAAGAGAAATATTTCTCTTTTTTGATGTTAGAAAAATATGATTAAATCATGGATGAGACACAGGTGGAAAGTTTTGTCCACCTAGACCAACAATCACTGGAGTGTGATAAAGTATGGAAGTTATACATTGATGGTGCTTATTCTAAGGAAGGAAATGGGGCAAGAGTGTTTTTGGTATCCCTAGAAGGAAGATTGATTCCTCTCTTTTTCAAGGTGGAGTTTGAAGCCACAAATAATGTTGCTGAATATGAAGCTTTTCTACTAGGTCTACATCCTGCTAGAAATCTCAACATTGGGTGCTTGGAAGTGTTTGAGGATTCAAAGTTGGTGGTGAAACAAATCTGAATTCGATGCCAAACCAAAAATCCAAGACTGAAGGCCTACCAAAATGAGGCATGGGATATGATTGAGAAAGTTTTATTAGATTTTAACATCTAGCTTTTTCCTAGAGATGGAAATCGGATGGTTGATTCCTTAACTTTAGCTGCAAGTAACTTTAAACCTCCTAAAAACCCCTTGCTCAAATACAAATTTGAAGTCATATACAGGCATTCAATACCAGAAAATGTTAAGTATTGGAAGGTGTTTGAAGATGAGGAAAATATCAAATGCTTCATGGAGCTCGTTGGAGAATTCTCAAGCTCGAATATTGATTAGGAGGAAGAGAAAGTGATAGATGAACAAAAGTCCAAGTGGGAAGAAACCAGCAGGGCACAAGATTTTTCAATTTAAAGGTAAATTATCCTTAGAGGTTTGGTTCCTTTGGAAAATTTTTTCAACTCAAATGATATGGCTCCCAAGCCAATTGAGAAATAAGTTGAAGAATAGGTGGAAGACTGTAATATGGGTTTAGATCAAGATCCTAAGATAATTAAATTGGCTAAAGGAGTTCCTAAGGAATACAAATAAAAGTACCTAGACCTTTTTAAGAAGTATATGGATGTGTTTTCTTGGTCTTATGATGATTTAAAAACATTTGAAACTAATAATCTAACATAAAATTCCTTTGAAGAGTGTGGAAAAACCATACAAATAGAAGCTAAGAATATTAACCCTCTATTACTTCCGTCAATTGAGAAAGAGATGAGGAAGTTTCTCTAAGCTAAAATTATTGTACCTGTCAAGGATTTATATTGGGTGGCAAATCTATTTTCTATCAGGAAGAAGAATGGGGAAATAAGGTTTTGTATTGAGTTTAGGAATCTGAACAAGGCCTCACTAAAGGATAATTACCCTTTGCCTAAAATAGAGTACATTCTACAAACGCTGGTGGGCTCTTCTCGTATGTCTATGATGGATGGTTTTTAAGGATACAATCAAGTAGCTATGCATCATGAGGATCAAAAGAAAATTGCTTTCACCATGCCTTGGGGAATGTTTATGTATGCTAGAATGCCCTTCGACCTCATTAATGCAAGATCCACTTTTCAGAGAGCAATGGATATAGAGTTTATGGAAGAACAAGATAAGTTTTTGGTAATTTACCTAGATGACATCACTTTTTTTTTTTTTTTAAATGAGGAGCATATTGAACATCTATTACTCAATTTTGACAAATGCAAAAAATATGGGCTGTCTTTAAATCCTAAGATGTCTCAGTTTGCTCTAAGTTAGGGAGAGTTGCTAAGACACATCATGGAGAAAGAGGGGGTGAAGATAGATCCCAAGAGGGTGGAATCATCAAAAACATCCCATTACCGAGAAATAAGAAAGAAATCTAGACCTTCTTGGGCATAATCAACTTTTTAAGCAGGTTCATACCCAATTATGCTGAGATAATTAAAGAGATTACATAGATAATGAAGAAGGATAGGGAGGTAAAATGGACTGAATAAGATCGAGATTCATTCTTTGGCATTAAAAGGGCCTTTTCACAAGCTCCTATATTAGTCAGCTCTGACTATCTAAAACCATTTTTCATTTTCTCTTTTACTTCTCCTCATGCAGCAGTTGTTGTCTTAGTGCAGAAAAACATTGAAGGATATGAGAAACAAATAACATTTTTCAGCCAGGTGCTATGGGATCTTGAGCTAAAGTATAGCATTCTAGAGAATAAGACCTATTCCTTGGTCAAGGCCTTGAAGACCTTCATAATATATTTCTTACAATCAACCATAATATCTTATGTTCCTACAGTTGCATTGAAAGAAATACTGGTACAAGGGGAAATTGAGGGAAAAACAGGTAAATGGATTGCTAAAATAAAATAATATGACATGGAGATAGAACCCACAAAGATGATAAAGGGGTAGGGATTAGATAAAATAATTATTGAATCAAACTACAAAGCCTTGGGTATAAATTTACTGACAGAGGAAGGAGAAAGACGAAGAGAAGAGGAGCAGAATACATTTAAGACCGTGACACAGAAAATCCAAATGAATTACCCCATGTCTCACTGGTATAAACATATAATCCACTATTTACTTTTCCTGAGCTATCGAGTCAATTTTGATAAAGTTAAATACAGGGCATTGAGGCTACAAGCCTAGAATTGTTTCATTTCAAATGGCCAACTGTATTGGAAAGACCTAGTGGGGATTTTGGTTTTATGTCTGGTTGAAGAAGAGATCCATAAAGTGATGGATGAGTTCCAATAATTGTGTGTTGGGGGGGGGGGGGGGGAAGAGATTATAATTGGAGATCTACAAGCCATAAAATTCTCAAAGAAGGTTTCTATTGGCCCATGTTGTTTGGTGAGGTACATGCATATGTTCAATCTTGTGAGAAGTGCCAAATGTTTGCTGAAAAGCATAAATTAGCACCTTTTCCTTTAATCCCTTCTTTTGTTGAAGAACCTTTCATAAAGTGGGGGTTAGATTTCATTGGGTAAATACACCCACCCTCTAGCAGTCATCACAAATGGATTCTTACAGTCACCAATTACTTCACTAAGTGGGTGGAAGAAGTCCCAACTAGAAATGCAACTGATGTCATGGTTATCAAACTCATGGAGGAGAATAACCTTACCAGGTTTGGTTGCCAAAGGAAGATTATCACTGATAATGCTTAATTTGTTAAATCTGCCGAGTTTTCAAGCTTCTTCCAAAAGTATAACATCATAGTGGGTCACTCCACTAAATACTATCCACAGGAAAATGGATTGGCCGAATCATCAAATAAAACCTTGGTAAGGATTCTTAAGAAGACAATATAAAAAAATCAGAAAAACTTGGACTCACAACTGAAGTTTTATTTATTGTCCAATAGAGTTATTACCATGAGGTCAATCGGAAAATATCCTTTTGAATTAGAGTATGAGAAAGATGTAATATTCCCTATACAACTGGTAATGTGAGTGGCCAAAATTATATAGGATGTTGATGAAGAGCCAAATTCTCTAATTAGGAGGATCAATTAGTTGGTAGAAATTCAAGAAACTAGGGAGCAGATGACCTAGAATATGATTCAATATCAAGAAAAGATGAAGGTTTTGTTTGACAAAAGTAAAAAGATATAACCTTACATCTAGGGGATTTGGTGCTCAGGTGGGATGTCAGCAGAGAAGATAAAGGAAAAAATGGAAAATTTGAGAAGATAAAGGAAAACATGGAAAATTAGATCCCTTATGGTTTCGACCTTTCAAGATTGTTGAGGCAAAGAGGAAAAATAATTTCTTGCTAGAAGAATTAGATGGCGAAGTGCTTGAGCTACCTGTGAATAGGAAGTTTCTCAAGCTTTACTTCCAACACTAAAGAGGTCCATTTTCACCCATTATACATACCGATGAGCCATTGTATATACCAGTAATGCTTTAATTTCTTAATGTTTCTATAATTTTCTTTTCATATACTTGAATAAAATGATTTCGTGCCCAATGGATAGAAGACACTAATCTGTAGGTTCTCAATACATTGCTTGCAATACATTGTCTCCAATTGGAGCCGATGTTGTCACCTACTACACCTTTTTGTAATTGTGTCAAATGATGTCAAATGGTGGCCAAAAGGGGAGCCTGTTGAGTGATAAAAAGGGTCTTTTTAACCTCTATTTTCCCTACATTAATTATCAATCCAGGTACAATTTTTTATCTCAAGAGTCTACTCAGTCTAAGGCGGTCACTTGTTCAAGAGTAACGCTTGCAGTATAGTGCTTACAAAAGTAAATGAATGCTGGAAGCGAAATCTAACTGTAATGGCAAGAAACTTAAATGCTTTGTAACTAGTTCATTCACTTAAAAAACTATAGCAATCATCAGTCAAGGATGCAGTAATGATAAATCTTTCCCCTATAAACTGATGTAAATGAAAATCAATCAAAGACAATACCTTCAATCTAAGAACTTAGACAACAGTAGTCAATGTTCATTACAGTTGTAGATCTTCCTATTCACACCAAAGCAAATTAATAGGAAAGGAACAACAACCAAATCTATTGGAAAGATCGAATAACAAAGCTTAACCTACATGAATTAAGTAGCAATCTTAACCGAAAGGAATTGAACAACAATCTTTAACTAATAAAGAAATTGAGCAACAATCTAACAAAGGAACAACAAACCAAAACAGAAATTGAACAACAAACTTAATTAAGTGAAAACAGACAACAACTATAGAATCAATAATCTTATTCTAACATAATGGACATTAACCACAGTTATAAAGGAATGGCAATTGCAATGATAATGGAACAGTAATCTAATGAACAATAATCACAATTGTAAGTAAATCGTAGCTAAATGAACAACAATATCAATCTGTAAGTGAACAGCAATATCAATCTGCAAATGAACAACAATGTCAATCTATAAATGAACACCAATGTCAATCTGTAAATGGATAGAAATATCTGAATTGGACAATGCGATATTATTTCAGAATGAACAACATAACATTTTCAGTTGCAAATAATAATCTTGCTATTTCAATTACGAATTCGATATAACAAAGCAAGTCAATGAAATGTTCAAGAACAGAAGATTACTGAATAAAGCGAATTTAAATAAATGTAAAGGAAATAAAACCACACATGACTGTAATCGGAAAATAATGATACAAGAAGCAAGTGATCCACTAGGGCCGTGCCCTTAGCCACCAGGGAAGCACTGTTGTGGTTACTCCAGGATCAGATAATGGAATAGCAACTGGGTTATATATTAATCATAAAGGTAGAGTTACAGTTATCGCTCTTTAAATAGAGTCGATAATCAAAGTTCAGATTACAACAATAAATTCTACAAATCAACAATAATATCTGCCCCTTGGGCTAGCAGCGCTGTCCCTTTTTATAATGGCCAGACGGAAGTATCAAAAATACAGATAAGCCTTGAGGTAGTGGTCCCTCAAGATCAAAGGATCCTGAGGGATTCGCCATATTTTTAATATTCAGTTATCATTTTGTCCTCTTGCGCTCATACCGCATTTCTTCTTCCTTTTCCTAGTCCATGTGCTCCGATCTTGATTTCCTCATCTGGATGCAGTTTCTTGTGAAAGGGATAGAAGTTGGTTCTTCTTTGTCTTTTCCTCCGCAATTGTGATTTTCCATTTTCTTCACTTTCTGCATAGAAAAAGACAATAATTAATCATTTTACATCAATCACAAATCTCCTTAATTCTATCATAATCCTTTAACATATTACCATCTTAGAATGTAAATAAGTTATGATTTAAAGCAAAAGATAAAGAAATAGATGGTAAATACATACCTCTTCCAATGCTCAACACACCCCCTTGCTTACCCTTTTTCATGCCCTCATGAAAACATTGTAATTGGCATGCAAGGTAGTTAGGGAATAGCTGGAGAAGGATTTTCATGCAGTGGTCTAAAGCCATGATTTCTAGCTAAAACTTCAAAAATATGCCCTGTCTAGGCTTCAAGAAATTCATATATGGCCTTATACCCCGGTGCAAGATGCCAGATGATTGGACTTTGAAACCTACAACCTAACCAATACGGGCCTTGTCTCAAGATGAGGTTACCATAGGTAGCCAGGTGATCAATAGCTAGCTTAAAAGTTTCGTAACTAAATGGCTCTCTGTCTTGGACATTCTGATTGGAAGTATTGTATTAGAGTTCGGCTGCTACTATGGCAAGGTCTTTAATGGCTAGGAAGTATTATACCCCTTGCTGGACAACTGCTATGTGAATGGGTCCCAATGTTTGGATCACACCCTTAATTCTCATTAAGCTTCTATGCTTATTCCACAATTGCAATGGGTTTCTAGGTTCACCCCTTACCCACATATCTAATACGTTCTCCTGTCTCTGGAAGGTATTGTGGGCTTTAAGCCACTTTTTCTAGTTAACAACAAAAGAGATGAATGCCTAAAGCTAGATATCACCCACAAAAGGGCTAGGGTTCTCTTCCATTTCACCATCCAACACAAGATTATGCAAATAAAACTCACATAGCAATCGCTGGACTTTCACCCCATAATGCTTACAACAATTTATGAAATCATCAAGAGTTTTTAACTATATAGGCACCCCTACCTTGACATCATTAATTTTCAATTGTAAATACCTTTCCATCAAAAATAAAGCATAGTTTTTGGTAGGTTCCCTACTTGCTAGAACATCAGTATATAGAGAACATAAGGTATCCATTTGACTCATAATTGTGTCTAGTATATTGGTTACCTTTTTTACTTTTTGCTCTGCCCTTCACCATCTATTGAAGGCCTCGCTCTCCGATGCATTGATGTTCTTTACCTACTGCTGTAACTTCTGATATTTCTCCTGAGGAACAGTTTCCTCTGTGAGCTTTTCTATCGTTTGTTGGGCCTGTGCCAAATCCTTTTGAAGTTTCACTATCCTCGGATCATTGTCCATCATAACATTTTTGGGTTGGAGATCTACCTGGATCTTCTTATTGTGACATCTGGTTCTTATAGTCTGCATTTCCTTCTCATGAACTATCCAATCGGTTGTGATGCTAGAGGACAATGCCTTTTTCTGGACGTCCTTATTACAGATTGGTGTGTTTTCTGTTTGGGCTTCTACATTTGTAACAACCACATGTTGTTCCTTACGGTCCTAATAATAATGGGTTTTACTTGAGTCCTTTTGGTCTTCACTTTATGGGGTTTCACTTGGGTGGCTACATGCTTTGCTCCAGGGGTTCTTTTTGAGATTTTCCCCATTTTTAGGACCCTTATTTGTTGTTTGAGTTGTTTAACTACATTTAGCAGTCTCTGCTGTTCCTTTTGCAACTTTTTGATTTCAATTGTTTTCTTCGAAGGAACAATTGTTTCTTTTCTTGGGCCTGGGCTTTGTTCTTCAGGGATTGTACCCTCACCTTGGCTTATTTCCATGTTTTCTGCTTGGAATACTTCTTCAGTGTTCTCATCCCCTTGATTAGGTTTTTCAGGGGAGGAAACCCTTGTTTGATCTGTTGTTTCCTGGGTGATTTCTGCTTCTACTTCTTCTTCGTCATTCATTTCTTTCGATACACTCTTATTGTGAGCAGAGTGTTCCTGAGATTGTCCTTCTTCGATATCGGGGTTGAGTGGGTTGTGGGACTGGACATACTCACCCATATTGGCCAAAATTTGGGCCAATTCGTCTTCTTGCATAAGGTTTTGTAATGGGCTTTCACTAGGTGATTTTGCTTCCTCCCCTTCTTCTTGGCCGGAGTGCTCAGTTTCCTCTTCCGGCTCCTCTTCTTCATTTTCACCTCCTTCAGGTTGTTTTGGTTTGTCATCCTCTGAGTCATGTATCTCTAATGGCTGGCTACTATTTTCTTGGGGATTTCCCAACATCCCTCTGCTTCTCCCCAATCTGATGGATTGTCTTCGTTTCTGTGGTCTAATTGATGTGATAGAAGTGCTTTTTCATTTTGGGGCTGGCAAGGCCAATCCCCCATCTATTGAGAAAACCAATTCTTCCCAACTACTCTACTGTTGGGCGAGACTGTAACTGACTATTAGCCGAATTAAACCGTGATGACTTCTACTGATTCTACAAGACGAGATTTTCTTATACTTCGGGTAGCATCATGCAATAAACAATTTAAGTATGCGGGAAAATTCACAGCACATTTTTGTTTTAATACAGCTAATAGTTTGAGATGTCGTGGTCTTACCACGTCTTTTCTGCCATCACAAGTGATGTAGCTTTGGAAAATTCTGGCCAATTCTGCCCAAGGTTCTCCCATGGCTACAGGCAAGACTCCTTTTCCTTTGATAGTAAGGCTTTTTCCTTCGTCCTGGAAGATGGTTATAGTGTCTTGAAGTCTAATTTTTTTCAGGGTCCATACTGGTCCAACAGCTAGCGGTCCCGAAACTTCAACAATTATCACATTTGTTACTGTTATTTCCCTCCCCCTCACCATGGAATGATCTTCCTGCAAATTCTGTAGAAATTCAATGGTCATCATCTCATTAGACTGTTATAGTCGATTAAGGTAGAAAATCCATCCTACTCTTGCTAAGATTTCGTGTGCAGCGTCAGAGACCATTAACACCTATGGTTCACTGCGTATTGATCTACCTCCCATTTTGTTCAAGCTTAGCACACTGTTAATCTTTCCAAAGTAAAAACACAGAGACGATGATGGAACAACAAGTTGTTCAAGCTTTAGCTCACTGTTAATTTTTATAGAGAAAAAACACAGAAATGGTGATGGAACAACAACTTGTGCATATTGGGAAATACAATATCGTTAAACTTGCTATTCTCGAGTTTTGATGGAGTCATAATACCTCCAATTAAGGAGTTGAAACATATGCCAGTGTATTATGGAGAACACCTACACCCCACTGAAATGTGATAGGCCGTCCTTGGCCAGGAAATAAAGGAGCAACATGCTGGACTGCAGTCATATAGGAAAATAAAGGAACGAACTTATAGATCCATGACATTTTTACAAAAATCAGCAGATTACTAAAATCGAGGCTTATGATGGAAATCGTGAATAAATATGGAAATGTTGTAATATGATGCGAAAAATAGAGGATAGGATAGCTTGATGTAATTAAAAGTTCTTATGCAGTCATTATCCACTTTAACCATTATGATTGATTTATAAATGATTTTCATGTATAAAAGGTTCGAAAGGATTATATAACATAATCTCATTTGAAATCAATATAACGATATAAGAATAAGGGTTTATAATGACTATTGGTGTATGAAAAGTATGACTTCAATACCATCAGCAAAGCTTTGTTTCCCATAGGTGTCCATAACCTTGACAGAGTTGCTTATTTCACCCTTGGAACCATAATCCTTTGTGTATGCCTAGGAAAGTGTTGTGCGATGTCAGAATGGAGACCATTGTGCTAGCTTGGTAACCAAATGAATCACAATGTCATTCACCAGGAAGGAGTGAAAGGTGGGCAAGTCGGCTCGTGATGAGATGTCCTGTTCCAAGGACTTTTTTATTTTTCTGATATGCCTCTTGGATCATATCCCTGGTGTGGTGGCCATAGTGGGAATGCCACTTCACTTTCTTCCTTATGATCATGGTAGGCTGGCTCTTGATGAGACCCCCTATCCTTCATTTGACAAATCATGTTAGTAATCATATATATTTTTCTTTTTTTTTTTCTTTTATTTTATATAGCACTTTCCTATTTATATGCATAGGATGGCTCATCACTACTTAAGAGTAGGGATGGTGTAATAAGTCTGAACATCTTAATAGAGGAAAACATGCCCTTATTCTTATTCAATAATGATGGTCAAAAAGAATTATGAATATTTAGAAAGAACCAACATGATAAAAATAATCAATCAAATTGGTTTTAGTGAAAATAAAGACTGCAAAGAGATATAAATAGTTGTGTCCTTTCCTTTTTTCTCTTATCGATTCAAAACAATTTCTCTAGAGATAACAATTTTTCTTTGGTTTTCTGATTTCAGTATCCTCTAGTTTTCATATTTTTGCATAAATGTATAGATGTGCCTTAAATGAACCATCATTCACAAAAATCCTCTAAATGATGAAACACACACACACACACACAAAATAGAAAAATGCACTCAAAAAGTGTTGTTCCTTAGATGGAACAGCTATTGTTCTTTAAGATGGATAGTTAAAGAACATCTAAACACAAAAACCATGGTTCCTTTAAGACGAACAACAAGAATAATAAAAAAACATACTCAAAACTGCTATTCCTTAAGAGGAACAACAAATAAAGAAAGCGCGAAATAAAATACCGCTCCTTTAGCGGAACAACCTTAGATCATCTGAAATCGAAACTGTTGTTCCTTCGGAAGGAACAACATAAAGGAAAAAAATGTGAAGGAGGGTTTTTCCTTTAAAAGGAATGGCAAAACAATCTGGCGGAAGTGTTGTTCCTTCAGAAAGAAACAACAAAAAATGTGGAAATGTTGTTCCTTTAGAAAGGAACGACAAAATGTGAAAGTGTTGTTCATTCAGAAAGGAACAACAAAAATGCGAAAGTGTTGTTCCTTCGGAAAGGAACAATGAAATGTGAAAGTGTTGTTCCTTCAGAAAGGGACAACAAAAAACAAAAGCGATGTTCCTTTGGAAAGGAACAACAACAAAAAAATGAAAGTGATATTCCTTCGGAAAGGAACAACAAAAAATGAAAGTGTTGTTCCTTTGGAAAGGAACAACAAAAATGCAGAAGTGTTGTTCTTTCGGAAAGGAACAGCAAAATGTGGAAGTGTTGTTCCTTCAAAAAGGAACAACAAAAAGGCAGAAATGTTGTTCCTTCAGAAAGAAACAACAAGATGCGAAAGAGTTGTTCCTTTGGAAATGAACAACAAAATGATGGAAATATTGTTCCTTCGGAAAGGAACAGCAAAATGCAAAAGTGTTGTTCTTTTCGAAGGAACAACAAAAAGGAAGAAATGTTGTTCCTTCAGAAAGGAACAACAAAATGCAAAAGATGCGAAAATATGTACAGAAAGTAATTTATACAAGCAGAAAGAAAACGTTATGTACAAAATTTAAGAACAATGAAATTACTTAGTGAACCAATGTTGTGGAAGAATTATTTTCCTCAGCAAGAATCTACATATCAGAATTTTCCCGGAGCTACTGGCAGAAGGATTCCAGAGTAAGTGGTTTATGGTACAGTCGCACTCGGTGGCCATTTGCTTTAAAGGTATATCCAGATCTGTCAATAGTAGTCAAAGTAATGGTGCCATTGTCATGCACTTTCTATATTTTAGAGGGTCCAAGCCATCGAGTTTGAAGTTTTCCTGGAAAATCTTGAAACTTGGAATCGTATAGGAGTGCCTAGTCTCCTTCGTGGAAGAGTTTCTTTTTGATCAAGGCATTGTGCCATTTTTCTCTCTGATGTTGGATTAATGCAGTGTGTTGAAGATCCAAGAGCCTAGTTTCATCTAGCTCATTAATTTGCTGTAATCTATTAGTCTGGGCCTCATTTAAGTTCAAACCAACCTCATGTGCTATTCTTAACGTTTGTATTTTGAACTCTATTGGAAAGATGGGTTACTTTCCAAATACTAGCTGATGTGGTGAATAACTGGTGTGTTTCTCCACGTTGTTCGATATGCCCACAAGGCCTCCGGAAATCTTGAAGCTCAATCACGCCTGTGTGATGCAATGGTTTTTGCAAATATAGCCTGTATCACTTTATTCATGCTCTCTACTTGGCCATTTTCCTATTGGTGATACGGAGTGGTAATCTTGTGTTGAATGTGATAATTCTTTAATGTTGCATTGATTTTATTACCTGTAAACTATGGTCCTCCGTCCGTGATTATGTCCCTTGGGATGCCATATCACACAAATATTTGGAACAGGGAATGAATCATAGAGTCCTTTGTAGCTCTTGGAAGTGCCTCTGCTTCAACCCATTTGGTAGCATACTCTGTTGCTACTAGAATATATGTTTTCTAATTTGATGATGGGTTGATTGAACCAACAAAATCAAGTTTCCAATGCTCAAATTGTTCAATTACTAACTGTGGGTTTAGAGGCATTTTGTCGGACTGTCCAGGGCGTCCCGCTCTTTGGCAACTATCACAGGCTTGAACACATTTCTTAGAGTCTTTAAAGATTGTGGGTCAGTAATAACCTATTTGCAAAACCTTGTGACCAGTCCTTTGATCTACGAAATGTCCACCACATGGTCTGTTATGACAGGCTTTCAAAATGTCAAATATTTTGTCTTCACGGACACATCTTCTGATGTGCCTGCGCCTGTATGAAATAGGTAGCCCCCAATCCAAGAAAATCAGATACTATGTTGCACAATCTATTTTCGTTCATTGGGGGTCAAATGCTTTGGTAATTTGCCTACTGCTAAATAATCTGCAACATCAGCATACTAGGGTGTCTTGACAGTAACAACAAATAAATGTTCATCTAGGAATTGATCTTTGACTGCTGCTACGTATGTTGGTTTCAGCCTTCATGGGAGGAAATCAGCTATAGGATTCTCTTTCCCTGGTCAATCTTGTATTGTGATGTCAAATTCCTGCAATAAAATCAACCATCTTGTTACTCTATCATGTGTAATAGGTTTATTTGCTAAATATTTTATGGTAGAGTGATCTGTATATAAAAAAACAAGATATCCAGTGATATAATGCCTAAATTTATTTATAGCATGTATTATAGCTAAAAATTATTTTTCAGTAACAATATAGTTTAGCTCAACAGGAGACAAATTCTTGCTGATATAAGAGATTGCATATGGTTTTTTGTCTTCTTCCTGCCCAAGGACTGCTCCAATAGCTGTGTTTAAAGCATTTGATGAAATTTGAAATGGCAAGTCCCAATTTGGGCCTCCGAGCACTAGAGCTGTTGACAAAAGCTTTTCAGATCCTCAAAAGCAAGATCATATTTATCTGTCCAAACAAAATCAACATTCCCTGTCAGTAAGTATAGAGGTGCAGCTATTTGAGAAAAATTGTTCTATGAATCTCCTGTAATAACCAGAAAATCCAAGAAAACTGCGTACCTCTGTCTGTGTGGTAGGAGTAGGTATTAACAAAATTATTTGAATTTTGGTCGGATCTACTTGTATTCCAGCCACTGAGATATAATAACCTAGGATGAGCCCTTCAGTCATCATCATATAGCACTTTCCATGGCTCAAGCAGAGCCTGGTGGCAATACATAGTTGTAGCACCTTTTCCAATGTGTCTAGTGATGGGTCAAAATCATCTCTGTATGGTGTGAAATCATCCATGTATACTTCAAGCCATTCATTTATTAAATCTAAAAAGATGTTGAGGATGGCCCTCTGAAATGTGGTAGGGGCATTGCATAGGCCAAAGGGTAGGACTCTGTAAGCAAATGTTCCCCAAGGACAGGTAAAAGTAGTTTTTTCCTGGTCTTCAGGGGTAATCTGAATCTGATTGTATTCACTGAAGCCATCCAAGAAAGGAAAGAATTTCTTCCCTGCTAATGTGTCTAATACCTAATTAATGAATGGAAGGGGAAAGTGGTCTTTTTGGGTTGCTTTGTTTAATTATCTGTAATCTACACAAATCCTCCACTTTCCATTCTTCTTTGGCACCACTACTAGTGGAGAGACCCACTTGCTATCGAAGATTGGATAAATAAAGTTTACATCCAAATGTTTTTGTAATTCAACTTTCACAACATCTTTCAGATGAGGGTTGAGTCTCCGTTGGGGTTGGCAAACGGGTCTAACATCTTTTTCTATGTAAATGTGGTGTGTACACAGATGGGGATCAATTCCCTTCATGTCTGAATAATCCCATGCAAGAGCTTCTTTATATTTTTTTAGTAGTTGGACCAACTTTTCTTCTTGTTGAAGAGTCAAGTTATTATTGATGTTCAAGGTTTTTCTTGGCTCAATTCCTATAGTTTTTTTGTTTGAAACAGAGTTAGTGGGTATTATTTGATCATGAGTGTCTTTGAGGGGATCTTCTTCTAGTTTATTTTCAAATGCTACCTCTATCATGTGACATTGTACATGGGATCTGGATTCAGATTGGTTAATGAAGTTGTTAATAACGTCATCCTCTATTTGATCTTTAAAATTGAGGGCATCTTCTATGGTTAATGGGGACCTAATGTCTTTTGTAAGGTATGATACAGGTTGTTTGTTAGTTTTTATTATTGTTTCACTTGGCTGGGCTGGAGGGTATAGAGCTAGATTCTTGATGTTACTCCCTCTAGTTATGGTCATATTGCCTTGTCAGCAGCCAATGTAAGCATCAGCAGTCGTAAGCCAAGGTATACCTAAAATTAACAGGTGTCCATCGAGTTGGTTTTTGGTGTTGATATCAAAACGTCAACAGGGTATTCCTAGGAATCCACAGATACCATTACATCATGTAGTGTACCTTTTTGCCTAACTACTAATCAATCAGCTAGTTCTAATAAGGTGGAGGTTGGTTCCATTGATGTAATGCCTAGTTTTTGACAAGTGGTGGTTGTTAAAATATTAATTGCAGCCCCTAAATCAACTAGGGAATTTGAAAAGGTTTGTCCATTGATTTGCACTATCACTATTGGATTCCCTGGGTCTTCATATTTGACAGGTGCTTCTCTTCCTAATAACAGATCAGATAGGGTGCCAACTACTTGGACTATTGGGTTATTTTTTATTCTCCTCTTTGGCTTCCTTATACATAACTCTTTGATGGTTTTTGCGTATATTGGGATATCTTGGATAGCTTGGAGGAGTGGTATTTTTATACACAAATTTCCAAGTTCTCCCAGAATATCAAAGTCAGGATGTTCGATAGGGCGTGGTATGATTAATCATTCTGGGAATGGGGGAGAGGACGTGGTTACTTAATCGTGAGTTTTTTGTCTGACCACATCCTCTTCTTGTAGTGGTTGTTCTGCGGGTAACTAATTTTTAACTTGAACAATTTTATTTCCCCCGGTTTCTATAATTCATCCAGACCTTAATTGAAGGTCGTTACACTCCCTTTGATCGGTTTCTAGTTCTGGTGTTTCGATTATTTGAATAGATTGAACCAGTCTTTTATTTCGGTTCGGGTTGGGTTGGGCTAGGAGTTGCGGTCATAAGTTGGACTAAGGATTTTGTTGTAGTGCATATGGCGCTGGCAATGTAGGTTGACGGAGTGGAATGGTTCCTGCTGGCTGATTCATCGATATTTGCTAGTTTGTCTGCCAGGCTTGACTCTGTGAAGTGGTAGGGGAGCATTGTGGTGGATATGCATTTTTTTGCCAATATGGTGGAGAGTAGGGAAAATTTGGCCAATTAGATTGGCTTGTTTCATTTGGCCACGGTGATGATGAAGGAAATGGTTGTTATGACCAATTTGAAAAGGGAGGTTGATTTTTCCATATTGTATTATATTGCTGAGCATGATATTGTGGAGGCTGGAAAGAAGAAGATGGATCGGAGGACATACCTGGTTGTCGAGGCTGCCATTGACGGCGCTTATTGAGTAGGTACACTGGTTCTGATTCTTCTTCTGCTTCTTTGTATAGTGCTTTTAAACCCAGAAGTGAGGGACAGATCTCTATGGAGTGATATTTTGTACAGATAGCGCAGACTTGAACTGCATCTAGTGGGCACTCTTTATGACTGTGTTTCTTTCTACATCTAGGGCAGAATATTTCCTGATTTTTCTCTGCTTCTGCTTGTTTCTGTTTCACTTGCATAATATCAAGTTGCTTTGTCAAAGTCCCCAATATATTAGTTTTGAAATTCTCCAATAAATTCCTGATTTCTACAAAGGTTACTCCTTCACCAACAATCTTGTTGTCCCTTGTGAACTTGTCATGTTCTGCTGGTTTTAGCCTTGTGCTACCTCGTGAACTCCTAATACATAAATCAATAATTTCAACAAATTTTTCTTGATAGATGTCTCCTTTTCCCATAATATTTAGTGTTTCAACCCATTGTTCCTTCATCCCTTTAATTAATATCATTTTTAATACATTGTCAGGTAAGGGTAATGATGCATAAGGAGATCTTTGAAGATTATACTGAAAACGTTCAACATATTCTTCTAGAGTCTCATTAGGTCTGGTGACCATCTAAAATATTTCATCCTTTAACTCTCTAGACCTACAATAATCTTGATATTTCTTCAGGAAAGCATCTTTCATCTGGTCCCAGTTGTTTATAACACCTCCACCTAACCCCATAAACCATCGTAAAGCATCCCTTTTAATGTAGAGGGAAATAATTTTAGCTTTTGGGGATCAGTGGTATATTCATACCCCCTACATAGTACATTGAATTCAAATAAAAATGTGTCTGGGTCTTCCAATGTTAGGCCCTGGAATGTAGGAATATGTTGAAGAGGAATGGCCTTCATAGGTGCATTAGCTACAGTATCTATAATGGGATATTACAGTGTGGAGGTTTCGGGTGTTTGCTGGTTTTGGGCCATTTGGTCAAATATGTGCCAATATCCTTCTGGGATTTCTAGGAGGGTATTCCTAGGCTGGTTTGAAGGAGTAGGAATAGCCTTAACAACACTTCCTTTGTCTGGGATGATGAGAGTTCCTTGCTGAACTAATGTCTGGGGGGGATCTTAGCTCTTTAGGTTCTTCAACTTTGTTCTAGATAATTTTGATAGCACTTCCCATATCTGGGCTGCTTAATGGCTGAACTATTCCAAGAAGAGATCTTGGTTCTTTGATTTCCCCTGTTTCTCGTCCTCCTTCACAGATATTACTAAGGTTCCATTCTTATAACGATTTTGGGCTAGAATTCTCAATTTCTTGAAAATCTTGCTCCTCTGTTTGGTTGTGCACCTCAGCAAAGGCTATAGATGGTGATTCTGTGGCCCGAAGGGAACTAATAGGTTATCTAGAAGAAAATTTTCTAGGTCCTACTGATGGCTGAGATTCTACTTTTTTAAGGATTTTAGCTATAAAGGTCAATCGGCCAAGGGTCACCGACCCCTTAGCTTTATTAGGCTTGGGTAGTGGTTTAAGATTCTTTTCAAGCTTTTTCTGTTTAGTCATGCACACAAATCAAATACTTATTTCTACCCAAAATAACAACAAATCCGTAGGAAAGTGAGCGGGGGAGCAGGGTTGTTACATGCTCTGTACGCAGGTTCTTACCTTCCATTTTTAAAACCCAACTCTCTCCTAGAAAGTACTTACACTACTCTCTTTTCAAAAGAAACAAATGGCTACACTCTCCCTGGAAACAACGCTAAAATGTTGAGTGATAAAAAGGTTCTTTTTAAACTCTATTTACCCTACATTAATTATCAATCCAGGTACAATTTTTTATCTCAAGAGTGTACTTAGTCTCAGGCGGTCACTTGTTTAAGAGTAATTCTTGCAGTATAGTGCTTACAAAAGTAAATGAATGCTGGAAGTGAAATCTAACTGTAATGGCAAGAAACTTAAATGCTTTGTAACTAGATCATTCACTTAAGAAACTACAGCAATCATCAGTCAAGGATATAGTAATGATAACTCTTTCCCCTATAAACTGATGTAAATGAAAATCAATTAAATACAAGACCTTCAATCTAAGAACTTAGACAACAGTAGTCAATTTTCGTTATAGTTGTAGATCTTCCTATTCACACCAAAGCAAATACTAGAAATAACAGTTCAATTAACAGGAAAGGAACAACAACTAAATCTATTGGAAAGATAAAACAACAGAGCTTAACCTACAGGAATTAAGCAGCAATCTTAACTGAAAGGAATTGAACAACAATCTTTAACTAATAAAGGAATTGAGCAGCAATCTAAGAAAGGAACAACAAACCAAAACAAAAATTGAACAACAAACTTAATTAATTGCAAACACACAGTGACTATAGAATCAGTAATATTATTCTAGCATAATGGACATTAACCACAGTTATAAAGGAATGGCAATTGCAATGATAATGAAACAATAATATAATGAACAGAAATCACAATTATAAGTAAACCGTAGCTAAATGAACAACAACGTCAATCTGTAAATGAACAACAATATCAATATGTAAATGAACAACAATGTCAATCTATAAATGGACATTAATATCTGAATTGGACAATGCGATATTATTTCAGAATGAAAAATAGAACATTTTCAGTTGCAAATAATAATCTTGCTATTTCAATTACAAATTCGATATAACAGAGCAAGTCAATGAATTTTTCAGGAACAAAAGATTACTAAATAAAGCGAATTTAAAGGAATGCAAAGGAAATCAAACCACACACGACTATAATCGGAAAATAATGATACAAGAAGCAAGTGATCCACTAGGGCTGGGCCCTTAGCCACCAGGGAAGCACTGCTGCGGTTACTCTAGGATCAAATAATGGAACAGCAACTGGGTTATATATTAATCATAAAGGCAGAGTTACAGCGATCACTCTTTAAAGAGAGTCAATGATCAAAGTTCAGATTACAATAGTAAATTCTACAAATTAACAATAATATCCACCCCTTGGGCTAGCAACACTGTCCCTTTTTATAATGGCCAGGAGGAAGTATCAAAAATATAGATAAGCCTTGAGGTAGCGATCCCTCAGGATGAAAGGATCCTGAGGGATTCACCATATCTTTAATCTTCAGTTATTGTTTTGTCCTCTTGCGTTGATACCGCATTTCTTCTTCCTTTTCCTGGTCCATGTGCTCCGATCTTGATTTCCTCATCTGGATGTGCTTTCCTGTGAAAGGGACAGCAGTTGGTTATGCTTTGTTTTTTCCTCCGGAATAGTGATTTTCCATTTTCTTCACTTTCTACATAGAGAAAGACAATAATTAATCATTTTACATCAATCACAAATCTCCTTAATTCTATCATAATCCTTTAACATATTACCATTGTAGAATGTAAATAAGTATTGATTTAAAGGAAAAGATAAAGAAATAGATGGTAAATACATACCTATTCCAATGCTCAACACAGCCAAAGTGAAAAAAGGCCAATGAGGAGAAAACCAAAATCAAAAGAGGAGTGCCAAAATTTGGAACCTGATCATATTGGAACCCTTTTAAATCCCTTTTCAAAATGTTCTGATGAGAGGGGCTTCAATATTTTATGGTAGTTGGTCACGAAGACTCAAAATAATCGAGGGCATAGAGCGGGTAGAGCATCTAGGTGCCAAAAAGTAATATCGAAGGTTGAAGGCATCAAAACTCTTTTCAATTCCTTTTTGAAAAAATTTTGATGAAGAGGGGCTCTGATATAGACTAGTGCTTGGTCACGAAATACAAAGGAAACCAGTGAAAAACCAAGGACCCTAGAGACCCTTTCTCTCTCCTAAAATATGGACACATGGCAATATATAGTTGGTTCCAAGAAGTTGACAGGGTATATTACATCAGCATGACATGACCAGACAAGGACATGTGGCAGGGAATTTCGGCATTTTGGAGGGCCTAAAGGGACAAATCTAGGTGACACGTATCACCACTCAGAAGGTGCCAATAGGATATGATGACATCAACACGACTTCATTTCAGAGATCTGTATTTCAAATGTGATAGAAATCATAACTCTTTTATAATTATCTTTTGACAATGTTTCGATGAAGAGGGCTTTGATATTATATGGCACTTGGTTATGCGAACTCCAAAGAACAAAGGGCGTAGAGCTAGGGTTGAGCACCAAGATCTATGAGATCATCAGAAGTGGGAGTTTTCATAACTTTGAATGTTAATTCTTAATTTGAAAACTTTTGATGAAGAGGACTTCAGATGCAGATTGGCACATGGTCGTGAGAGATCCACAAAACCTACAACCAAGGAAAGATTTAACACCTAAGTGCTATGGGGCATATCGGGGATATGAATATCATAAATCTTGTGTAAATTATAATTTGGAAAAGTTTTGATGATGAAGGGGATCTGATGTGTGGTGGTGCTTGGTCATGACCATCCAAAGAACCAAGGGTGAAGCATGAATTACAAAGGGAGATAGGCCCCCAATAAGGTCCCATGGGATAAATAGGAAGAGGCTCAATGGAAGAAGAGATTGAAGGCATCAGAACTTTATGTTTTTGGAATTTTATTTCAAATGAAGTTACGAGAATAGAAGGCTCTAATATTACAGTGCCTATGCATTAAGCCTTTGGTGATAGGCAGTGGTCCCATGGTTAATAAGTGATAAAGGAGCTTAAGCAAGTGAAGCCACGGGTTATCAGAGTTTTATGTTTTCATAACGATATTTTATAATAGCTATGAGACGTATTGGGTTCCTATAGTATAGCCTAGAGTGTATGCAGGTGGATGTGTTGACAACTATGTCATAGGACATCTTCAACACCACCACACCTGATCATGGTCAGTGCCAAGAGGGGAGATTAAATAGTTAGGGTGAGAAAGCTATAGGAATTTTGGCCGGTAACCATGAAGGAACAACATGGAAAAGTGTAGAAATTCTGCAAATTCTCTACAAATCTACCTCTAAGACCATGTAGAAAATATGACTGAATATTAACCTGATAATGCAATATAACCAAAGAAAAATACTATAATCTACTTCTACTATCAATTTTCTTTGCGGAAGCTTAAAGATTGAGCAAGATTGAGTTGAACACATATAACCAGAAGAATAAGAAGAATCAATGCACATGAAACATAGAAAATACTCAGGGGAAAGCCTCAACTAAAAACCCCACTATCTGTATTATAATACAAGGTGGAAATACATCAGAATTATACAAAGGCTTAGCTCTCAGTACAATCCTCATAGATTCTCACAGGCAATCAAAGCTTCTCACAAGCCTTCTCCTCTACCCTCCAAGCTCCTATTTCCTTGTGTAGTACCTCTGGGATGATCTTCTCCAACCAAGTGGAAAACTGATCTCGCACACTGATCTCAAACTTTGTCAGAACTGCACAATCCTCAAGGAACCATACCTTGACTGCATGCATGAGTTTCCTTTATAGGAGAAAACATGTAATTGATAGTACACTATCCTTGATATTTAGCTCAATTGGGTATTTCTCATAATAGACATGCATGACTTTCTGATGAGGGAATCTTTAGTTATCTGGAGTACACTAGTTGAGTGCATGCATACATCAATTGACTAATAACTCACAAGTAGTTCCTCAAATAGTTTGGAACTAATTTAACTGGAATTAACTCAGTAAACTAAGCTAACTAATTACAATTCAAATATAACTCAATCTTATATCCTTAATTAAGGGATAGTCTCCTTAATTTAAGGGATAACTATTGCATGACTTCAGAAATACTTCTAACTTGAATTTCTCCAACTAATTAATCCATAATGAATTAATTAATTATTTCCAAGCAACTTGTGAGACTAAATTCGATTTTAATTCAGAATTTTAATTCAAGGACAAATTAAAATTGGAATATTCTGGATTCTATTTTTATCATTTCTTGTTGCTATTTTCAACACAAAGATGTGGCCTAATTAGAGGTGATCACAGGAATTGACATGGAGATTTTTTCTATAGCCATCATTTATTTTTCCCATGTTTGGTTACTTTGTAATTGTTTCATTTTAAAGAAGGAATCAATTTGTTATGTAATCATTTGAATATGCGCAAGCCGAGAAAGCTAGTCAATCAGACAACTGTAACATTAGAATATATTTTTTTAATATTGATTGAAAGCTACCCCTCTATGCATAAATAGGGGGAAAACACATTTGAGAGGTTCCAAATCTTGTTCCCAGAGGTTTGAATTATGACTTTGCAAGTATGATGAGTTATGTATATAGAAAGATGTTCCAACTCTTGGTTCAATGGCTTTTTCATGAGGTGTTAATGCTTATAAAAATTTGAACTATGTTGGAACTATGATATGGACTCCATTTTCAAATATTAATGAAGTATATCTAGTGATTCCAAATGAAGTAATGTGTAGTTTGTGTTCCCCTCTGTTTTTCATTTCATGTATGTTTATCTTCCTTTGAAATTGTGTAAAGAACTACTGGTTTCACTCTCAAATTATGGATTTAGTTATGTTATGGGGTAGCAATGGTACCTGTGCAATTATAGATTTACAAATGTTATATTGTAGCCAAAAATACCCGTGAGATCATAGATTTACCAATGTTATTTTATGAAAGAATGTACACATGAAAATATAGATCTAGAAACCTTAAATGCGCTCCACAGTTTCTGCACTTTCATCTCCTTATTATTCCATAGTTCTACTAGGATTCATTTCTTAGGATTTTGCGTTATCAAGCCCTTTGCATTGAATTCCTTTCCTTATTTTCTCTCTCTCCATTTTTTTACTATAGGGAAAAATATGAAGCTGCATTTTACTATGTGTTGGCCACCATATTAGGACATTTATCCTTGGGATGAGTGATATCTTCCTATATATATCTATATATATATATATATATATATAGATATATCTCTGTGTGTGTGTGTGGGTGTGTGTGTGTGGGTGTGTTTAAGTCTACCTTGGTGTAGGGTGATTGAACCAAGTTCTAAATCAATATAATTCCATTATGTTAAATACAGAGTGAAACACCTTTCGTAAGGTCTCTAGTACACTCTTCCTTATGTGCATTATATCAAACAATTGAACAATTTCTAGCTGCTCATAGTAGGGGAGTCCATTGAATTGCTCGAGATAAATTTTCATTCCTCATGGAAGTTCCCTGTTATTAATGCCTTGATGACCTACAATGTGAATAATAGTTAAATATATTATAACAAAAATATAAATTTTTTAATTAGAAAATAATCCAAACATATCATGTATATTGATACATAGAAAATTCGATCCATACCTTAAGAGACTATTATATTGAAACTTCCATGCATGAGGTGTCATTCTCCATGGTTTAATCTAGTCTCTTCTTTCCCATTGAAAAAATGTTTTTTGGTACTTCCGTACCTATGGTTCTTAGAAATGAAGTTATTCTACTCATCAAACACCTCCTTTCCTAAGCTTCTTGAATGCCAAGATTTCATGTTCGGACCACAAACTAGAAAAGAAAATTTAGCCTTTGTTTGAACACCTACAAGAGATGGAATAATTTTTATATGAATTATTTTAAGTATGCACAATGAAGGAACTATGTAAACCATACATGAAATGAAATTCAAAAATTAAACACTATTAAAGTGCATGGTAACATTATAACATACCACATAAATGTGTTAGTCCTTAGGTATTGTGAATTTTCCATGCAAGCATTGCATGGAATTCAAATTCCCTTTGTGCATCTACTGGTCTAGAGATATCATACATAGTGACACTGTTTCATAACTCCACTAACTCATCGATAGAAGTCTCTATATATAGATTCATATATTTGACCTAGTACTTGCCTAAGAAATAATCATACAATACATAATTACTATGTAAATGAGTAAATGAAAAAATTACAAGACATAATTGAACATATATGAGTAAACAAAAAAATATAAGACACAATTATGAAACAATCATGACAAATGATGTTATTATTTAAAAAAAAAAAATCTAAACAAATTAATACCTTGAATAATCATTTCCAACATTATGTGCTCCCTCTTTATTTACATCCATAGAGGATTGTTATTGTTGATAACAAAAATGGGCCACACCAACTAAGTAGATATGGGCTCTCCAATTGGATTGACACCACTAGTTTCTAATGAAAGCCTAATATTATGAGGTTCTCTTTTAAAGTCTGGTCACTTTTCCTTTATATTCCTAAATGTATATCCATTTGTAGGCATTGAAAGAACACCATCTTCACTTCTATTCATTGCATGGTAATCTATAATATCTACTACACTTTTTCATTTGAACAATTATTATAGATGTGGAATTATGGGACTATAAGGAAGAGCCTTGTGAGGCACCTTTTTTGTTACTTTACTGGTTTGATATCTACTCTCATCACATTTTGGACCTTTGTCTTTTGATGATGTTCTTTTTAATAGAGAATAGCATCATTAGGATGTGCATGAATAACTTGATACTCCATTCCAATATCTTTCATAATGTCATGTAGATCTTAGTACGCGTAAGGTAAAACATTTGACAATGGTAACTGAAATTCACCTAATAATATACAACATAAAAAATTATTATTATTAGTTAATGTACTAAACAATATTAACCATACATATTTCATCCACATGTTACAAATATATTACATACCTTAGGAGTTGTGTCACACATGTGTCTCACAAACCATTCACCACCTTGAAGTTGACCAACAACAATACAAGAAAGAGAAGAGATGTTTGTGAGCCTTCATAAAAATGTTGAAATTGACTCTCAAGGATAGGTATATCAAAAGCACAATCATCATATTGATTTCCATCATCATCCATTCCAACATTATTAAATGTCTCTTGGATCAATCTACTTGTCCCATCTTCTTCAACTATGTTATCATCATCATTATGTTCTTCCATGGGATCATTAGCTTGATCCTTAATATTTTCTCCATCTTCTTGAATATGCATTTGTATTAAAACCACCTCCTCCTCATCAAGAAATGCCCTAGGGGGGCGATACTATACAATTACAATCAATAAAGTAATATTACTTTATATAGAAAATATTTAAACATTGATACCACCATTTACAAATGTAATATATAATGAAAACAAAGACAACAAAGTAGTGATGATGCTTGTGTATTTTATCAAGATATTTAAGAATATGTAGAAAAAATATAAGAAAGATGTTACTTTTCTTGAATTGTAGGAAGTGAGACACTTTTTGAGATATATAGTCATGACCATAATAAAAACCATATTTATCTTACTTTAAATTCATAATTATTATGTCATATTATTTCTTAATTTCACTTAGAGACTATAAGTTTTAATAGGATGGGTGAGAAACCATGAACTTGGGTGAGAGAAAGAAAAAAATACAAAAAAATAATGCAATCATGAAGCTTTTCCAATTTAGCAAGATGTTTAAGTTTATGTTGAAAAAATTTAGGAAAGATCAACATGTGTGAGTTGTGAAAATGTAGAAATTTCGTGAATAATATGACACTTATTCACAGAGATTATCCTGATTATACACTATTTTCAGAATCATGCATAATACATAACCTCCTCTACGTTGATCATCAATTTAGCAGTATTAAGAAACAATCACATGCGCACATTGAAGCATCAATCACACATATCAACACAGTATGTACCTGGGGAAAGCATAAAGCTAAAAACCCTCAACTATCTGTATATTATATTGATTGAGAACATGTAACAATACATAGTACAATCCCTCGCAAGTACTTAGTACTATCTCCACCTGTTACACACAAACTAGCTCAGATCTGAATCAAGTCACAGGTTCAAATCTCCTCTGTTGTTTTCCTTCCTCCACTGCGCAATACCTGTTGAGAATAGATGAGAATGGCTGATCCAAACTCGTATTTCCCTTGTGTTGCACTGCGCAATCCTCATTGGCAATCTCAATCCACTGATTGTGCAAATCTCATGCACAACTATAGTCACAACTGACAACTTTCTTGCCCTTTCACTCAACTCTAACACTTGTCTCCACTGAACTGTCCATGCACTGAGTTAACTGATGTATTCTTTAGTTGATTTATGAGTTAATAATTAGTGAATTAATTCAGACCACTCATCACTAGTGTATTTGT
>APFE031047496.1:0-32030 GCA_000404065.3 Pinus taeda | reverse complement strand
ATGTATTCTTTAGTTGATTTATGAGTTAATAATTAGTGAATTAATTCAGACCACTCATCACTAGTGTATTTGTTAGTTAGACTAAATACAACTAGTTCAACTAAGTCAAACTCAACACAACTCCATCAACTCCTCATTCAACTCCACCAAACTCAGTCACTTGAGTTCTAACTAAAGTTTATCATGCAATAGCTCAACTAACCCATAGGAAAATCATATTTCCTTCTCGCAGTTGCATGTGCCACATCTGTAGCTCGAACTGAAGTGCTGCAAGAGGATAAGATAATGTTTATAGTCCAAATATTATTAAGAGCTAATAATATTCGACTGATCTGTTTTTAGGCTGGCAGTCTAAAAATAGACTCCACCCATATGTCTAAAAATAGAGGTCCATCTATTTTTACCAACATGACCAATCATCCATAAATACCATCCTGCAACTCATAGACCATGATCCATATGTCTAAAAATAGACATAGTCTAAAAATAGACTTTGCGCCAAAAATAGTTTGCGGGCCCACTTAGTGAAGGCGACTTCTTTTCACAAAGCTCCATCATCTTGTTGCATTTTCAACACGTTGATATATGGCACACCAAGTAATTCTTCACGGTTTGAGAGATATTCATGTTTGAAGTTAGTAACCCCAGTTAGTGGGCTAAAACCCTATGGGGTTATGGCATGGCACTCATAATTGGTTTTGGTCATTGAAGAGTCATTAATAAATAATTTTTTAAGCTCCTAAATCCCTCCAACATTCTCTATAGAAGCCCCTTTCAACTCAATAAAAAGAAATCTCATATATCCTCCAAATGTAGTGATCGTGGAATTTTGTTATAACTTCATTTCTGCGATGTCTTAGATTTTGAAATTAAAACCCATTTGATTCACAATCCTGATGAACGCCATGACTAAATTTTAGATCTTGGTTCGTTATATTGTTGGAGATATTATCTATGGAATTTAGGGTTTTTGCAGGCTACCGAATTTCATCTCAAAGAAGTGACCTTGGGAAAATCGTCATAACTCTCTCTCAGAGAAGAGGATTGGAATTCTGTAAAAATTGGCAAACATTTTGTAGTCTTCTATGTATCAATTTCAGAGCCAAAGGAGGAAAGAGTGACACGTGGTACGTCATATAAGTTCGCTCTACTAAACTATTCCATAATTAGGTCATTGTGAGAGATTGGGCATAACTTTGCCTTGAAGAGTCTGAATCAGGTCATACCTATGGCATTGGAAAGAAGACTTAGAGGGATTCTATAGGACCGAATATCACATCTTAGGGATCTGAAATTGTAGAGATACAGAAAATTAAATATCGTGCTCCTAGAAGGCAAGAAAAACTAGATCAAGTGTTGTCAAGGGGTGCAAAGGACTAGACTTTCTAGGGAGCAAAAAGCAAGGTGCAGCAAAATGATGCAACAAAAGTAAGCTACGGGTAAGTATATTCTGTATATGCATGTTCATCCCTTAATTGCATTAGTTTCTTTGTATTCTAATTTGTTGTTTTTGTTTAGCACTGACATATGTTCTACAGGATAAGGTAAGTTTTGCTATTATCATGTCATGGGTATTTCTTTGAAGGCTTTTTGCAGGTATTATATATTAATCAAGATAAGAATCAATGAATAATCTAATGTTCTAAAGAGTGAGAAAGGGTAGCATGACAAGATCAATAATCAAGGTGTAGAATAGCAACAAGAAGTTCACCACATGAAGTCTTCAAGTGGGAAGCACTGCATACAATCATTGTAAAAGTATCATTTACAGAGTCATTGTAAAAGCATAATTGTAAAAGTTTTACAAGTGTCTATCTGCCAAGAGTTGAAGAGGTAATGTCGGGAGGTCTAGGATCATCATTAGGTGGTTGTATCATAGTTGGGGTTATGGTCTAGTGTGCCTTCTTCTTCTACATCATTCTATATCATTGTAAAATGGACCATTTTCCCTAGTACGGGAGTCCATTCTTCTTTTATTCTTCTATAGGGTGGTAGGCTGGTGCTAGGCTGGTGCATGAAGTCACCAATAGGTTCAATCCTGTGAAAATTCAAGGTGGTAGGGTGATGCTAGGGTGCGTTGTAGTTCATTGGGTGTTGGGGCATCCGTTCAATTGACTACTAAAGAATCTCGAGCGTTGGAGCATCCATCCAGTGGGAGTTGGAGAAGAATTATTTTCTAGATTCTAGGAAGCTAGAGCTTTCTTTTCAATTGGAGTTGAAGATTAAAGAATTATTAGAAAAGCATTTGGTGGTTTTTGACCCGGAGGGTGTTTTCCACCTAAAATTCGCGTGCATCGACTGTTCTTTTATTCATTGTTGTTACTACATAAACAATAATGATAATTGAAGATTAACTAATGCTTTGAAAAGATTAAAAGTGTTAATTGCTAAGGAATACTGATTCACCCCTCCCCCCCTCCCCTCTCTCAGTATTTTCCAACAATTGGCATTAGAGCTTGGTTACTTCAATGGCAAATCATGGAGCATACCAAGAATGGTGTACCTCTATTCAATGAAAATAATTATGCACTTTGGAAAAGAAGAATGTAAGTCTATCTCTTGGCGCAAGGTTACAAAGTACGGGACACTATTCAAAATGGCTTTACACCAACCGCAGATGAACAAGTTAAGAAGAATTTGGTAAACAATGCAAAAGCAAATAATATTATTATCAGTGGACTTATTGAATCTACTTATAATAAGGTGTTGGGTTGTAAAACCACCAAAAATGTATGGGACAAGCTTGAGAATATATATGCAAGTGACTCAAATGTCAAAGAAGCAAAGCTTCAAATCTACAGGGCAAAACTTGAGCAACTCATAATGCAAGAAGATGACAACATTGCTGCAGACTTCCAACACGTTAATGAAATAACCAGCACTTTGGAAGGATTAGGAGAGCCTATTGACAAGAAGACTATTATACGAAAGATTCTTAAAATGTTACCAGGAAGATTTAACCCAAAGGTATCAGTCTTAGAATACAGTGCAAATCTGGAGAAACTCAGCAAAGAGGAACTACATGGAGTTCTCATAGCATATGAAATGAGACTTGATGAAAAAGAGGGTATTTCGCATCTAGAAATTGTGTTCGCTGCATCTAAGAAAACCAATAAGAAAAAACAACCTTCAAAGGCAAATACCTGCACTTGCAAGTGTGAAGAAAAGTAAGATGATGAAGAAGGTTTTTCAAATGGAGAATATGCTTACTTTACGAAAAAACTAAAAATTGGTAAGGGAAAATTCAAAGGTAAACTTCCATTGATATGTTTCAGTTGTGGTGAGGTTGGGAATTTCGTAGCAAAATGTCCGAACAGAAGTGATGGAAACTCTAAAGGAAAGAAAGTCTTTAATAAATTCAACAAGCAAGGCAATAAGAAAGGATTCAAAAGGAACTTTCTTTCTAAAGAAGATAGCTCTTCATCCGATGAAGATAGTGACAATAAAGAAGAATCCAATGAGAGAGTATCGTTTATGGCCAAGCACAATAAACAAGAGGTATCAAACAACAAATAAGAAGGGTTGACCATAGAAGAATTTTCTGAGGCAATCAAGATTATAAAAGAGCTCAAGGCTGAGAATATCCATTCCAACACTCTTGAAGAACAAGTTCAAGGTCTCAAAATTGAAGTTGAAGAACACAAATGTATTGAAGAGTCACGTCAAAAGAAGTTGTAAGAACACAACCGAGAAAGGGAAGCATTAGAAGCCGAAGTAGTATCGTTGTGTAAGGAAGTGAAGAAGGGAAAATTGTCCAAAACTAAGCCAACAGCTCAAGGGTGTTGGAAGAACTCATCAACAATCAATGATCTTACAATGACAGAAATGGCCTCTGTTACAAAGAAGAAGAAGTAGGACCTTCTACAACGAAATACAATGAACCTATGAGATTTGACAGGCATGTAGACTTCACTGGACACGATTTGTAAGAATAGCCTTGGAAGATAATTCCCTGACGAAGATTTCCATCCAGGTACCAACATATTTTTCATGGCTATTGTTATTCATGTGGAAAATTTGATTATAAAGTTGTAGAATGTCGCATGTACCCTAGGAACCAATATAATTCCAGAAGATTTTTCAAATATGAACCTCCGAGGGCTTAATTAAACATCAATAGATTTGAACATTTAAGAAGTAATATTAAATGTTGCAAATGTCAAAACTTTGGACACATAGCCAGAGACTACAGACTTGAAAATCCTCTAGAAGAATCTTCGAAGCCACAGAACAAATGAACATGGAAGAAGAAGAACACTGATAATTGTGCTCTAGCTCTCAAGGCTCAAAACAACAAAGATGTGTGGTATGTTGATAGCGATTGCTCAATGCATATGACTGGAGATAGAAAGAAATGTGTATCTCTGAAAGAGAAGAAGGATGGAACCGTGTCCTTTGTAAATGATGATCTTCAAATTTATAGGATCAGGTACCCTCAGTTTCAGAAGCAAAGATGCTCTAGCCAAGAATGTTATATTGGTTGAAAACATGAATCACAATCTGCTTAGTGTTGGACAAATGTGTGATCAAGGACACACAATGTTGTTCAACTCCACAAAATGTGAAATCAGGAAAGACAGGTATGGTAAAATTGTGGCTACAGCAAATCGAGCTCCAAATGACATATATGTTCTGGATGAAGCAACTAATGCATGTCTACTAGCTAAAGAAGATGAAAATTGTTTATGGCACAAATGAATGGGTCACGTAATAAATGAGGCCTATCGGCACGGCAAGCAGACAAAATGCGGATTTAAAACAAAGGAACACTTTGCATAACATCCATTGAAATTGATACATACTGATCTATGTGGTCCTATGGGAACAAAAGGCTTAGATGGAGAGTTATATTTCATGTTAATGGTAGTTGCCTATACTAAGATGGCAGTCGTCATTTTCCTAAAGAAAAAATATGAAGCATTCGAGTGCTTTAAGATCTACAAGGATTTGGTCGAAAATGAAACTGATTTAAAAATAAAGTGTCTAAGATCAGATAACGGTGGAGAATTCACTTCCAAATTATTTTAGCAATATTGTGACGAAAATGGAATAAAAAGACAATTTTCAATAGCATGAACACCTCAGCAAAATGGAGTCGCTGAAAGAAAGAACATAATCGTACAGGAAATGTGTAGAACAATGCTGAAGGACTCAAAATTGGATGAAAAATTATGGGTTCAAGCAATTGATACGGCAGTCTTCATTATCAACAAAAGTCTTCTAAAAAATAATTGCAATAAAACACCATATGAATTATGGAAAGTAAAACCGGCTAATGCAAAATATTTTAAAATCTTCGAAAGCAAATGCTATATCAAAAAAGAAGATCAAAACTTGCGTAAGTTTGAATCGCGTGTTGATGAAGGTATCTTTGTTGGTTACTCACGCAAAAGAAAGACCTATAAATGTTATAATCTAAGATAAAGCAGATAGTGGAGAGCATAAATGTTACATTTGATGAAGATATTGTTCTAACGAATTATGATGAGGATCTAGAATCTTTGAAGTGTGAGATAGAGGCTGAAAAAGGTACAGAGAAAATTCTAGAACAGGAAGAAACTTTCAACCAGGAATAAGTAAATAATGATCAACAAGATATACAGAACCAACAACAAGAAGCTCCTCCAAAGATAACAAAATAATGGATTCAAAAGAACCATCCATCAAATCAAATCATTGGTGACATAAATGAAGGAATTGGAACAAGAAAAGGTCGACAACTTTCTTCATCACAACAAGCTCACATTGCTTTTCTAGCAACCTTTGAGCCTAGTAGTTTTGAGGAAGCCAGCCAGAATGAACATTGGGTAGCAGCTATGAATGAAGAATTGGATTAAATTGAGAAGAATAACACCTGGGAATTAGTTCCACAACCAAAAGATAAAAATTTCATTGGGACTAAATGGGTGTTCAAGAACAAATTGAATGAAGATGGACAGGTTACTAGAAACAAAGCAAGATTGGTCAACATTTCTTAATGCAGAATTAGAAGAAGTTTACTTCGAACAACGTGAAGGTTTTCTATTACCAGAAAAAAGAAGACTATCTTTGCAAGTTAAAGAAGGCTTTGTATGGTTTCAGGCAGGCTCCCAGAGCATGGTATGCTCGTCTTGACGGATATCTACATCAACAAGGGTTCAAGAAAGGTATTTTTGTTGAGCCATGAACTTGCATCTCTCCTACACGCTTTCCTATACTTTTTCCATTCACCTGGACCTCCTAAGCTATCAACAGCGTTGCATATTAATCATAAAAGAGCATTTAAAGTGTTTGTTTAACTATGCCTTTGTGTTTGTTGTTTGAATTAGATTTTGCTTATGAGCTGCGGAATGCAACCACTTTCCGCAGCTGGTTCAACTTTTGCAGTCGTTTTTGTTAAACTCCATGTTGCAGGTGTCATCCAGCAAAACCAAACATGTGGGCAAGTTATAAATGACCTATACATGGATCAGGTCCTATTGGTCTAGCCAGATTAGTCAAAGAAAGTTGTGGTCAACGGTGGTCAAAGAATGTTCTAACGAAGGAGTCTTACGGCAACTGGACTCTGTTTTCAACCACGTGAAGGATTTTTGGTCGTTTCTAGATCCTTGGAGGCACGTTGACACCTATAGGCTGCCCACGATGTGAATCCAACAGCCGTTTTCAATAGATTGCATAATCTCGGCAACCATGATGCTAAATCCATGGACGTTGTCTTTTACGTGTCCTTTGTCAATGTAGTTTCATAGGAAAACAGTTATAAAGCTTTGGTTATAAATAACGCATTTCTATACACATAGTTTTAGTCTTTTTGCTTATGTAATTTCACTGTTAAGTTGTTGTGTCGTGACACTAGTCCCACTATGATAACGTTGTTTTGAGATATAAAAGAAGACTCCGTTTCTACATGATTGCGTGAGCATAATTCTTGATTGATAGCTTGTTGACCAAGGTTGTGCAGAGGGCCCCTGCACACTGAGGTTTCGTTTTCTTATTTGTTGTAAAGTTTTATGCATCGTTTTCTTATTTTCATTGCACATATTCCATAGTTATCCACCTGTATATATTTCAATTGTTATGGTATTAACATCTCATTTCTGTGTATGGTTTTTCAGCTCTGCATATTGTTGATAACACTGATCAGTGTGTGTGTGTTTCAGGTTAGAGTAGGCCCAGGTGTTTTCATACAGTTTTTTGCAATAGCTAGTGACATGGAATTAGTTTCTCTGCTGACTTTACTTTCTTTAGTTTCTTTAAATTCCAGTGATGCTTTGATTTCAGTTTTATTTACTTGCTTTAGTAGTTAGTTTATATATCAAATTGCTAAAGTTATTGATGATTACCTCTGAAAGCCATAGCTTAGACTACCTGGCGAGGGATCAGACTATGAATTAATGTGATTTGATTTTAGTTTTACTTTTCTGCAATTAGATATCAAATTTCTCAAGTTATTGATGATTACCTCCATAAGCCATAGCTTAGACTACCTAGCGAGGGATCAGACTATGAATTAATGTGATTTGATTTTACTTTTACTTTTCTGCAATAAGATATCAGATTGCTCAAGTTATTGATGATTACCTCCGAAAGCCATATCTTAGACTACCTGGCGAGGGATCGGACTATGAATTGATGTGATTTGATTTTAGTTTTACTTTTCTGCAATTAGATATCATATTGCTCAAGTTATTGATGATTACCTCTAAAATCCATAGCTTTGACTACCTGGCGAGGGGTCAGACTATGAATTGATGTGATTTGATTTTAGTTTTACTTTTCTGCAATTAGATATCAGATTGCTCAATTTATTGATGATTACCTCCTAAAGCCATAGCTTAGACTACCTGGTGAGGGGTCATACTATGAATTGATGTGATTTGATTTTAGTTTTACTTTTTTGCAATTAGATATCAGATTGCTCATGTTATTGATGATTATCTCCGAAAGCCATAGCTTAGACTACCTGGCGAGGAATCAAACTATGAATGATGTGATTTGATTTTACTTTTATTAGATTGCAATTTTTGATTTGTTTGAGTGCAATAGCTTAATTCATTTTTCTATTTAGACAGCAGCAGGGATAATGGTTTCATGATCAATAGTTCATTTCTTGTTTGAATTAAGTAGCAGCACATCTTGATTTTTGCTCTGGTATTAATTTCATCATTAGTATGTTCTAAGACCCTCTGGAGCGTTAAGATCTGGAAATCACTATAAAGGATAGAATTGCCTTAAAATCTATAACCATACTTTCCTTCTAGAGTTTTCTTCAGACTCAAAGATAGAATTCCCATTCACATTAGGAGACAAACAAAGATAAAAACCCCCAAAACAAAATAAAAATAAAACGACAAAGGTAAGAAATAGGTTATCTTGCACATATAGTGCGCCACACTTCATCAGCTTACGAATCCCGGATTGATAATCAATGTAGCAATTTAGGACGCACTAAATTGACCAAACATTTTGGCACCATTGCCAGGGAAGTGTAACTAGGTAGCCAATTTCTTAAAAAAAAAGAGAAAAAAAATTGGTAACTTCTTGAAGTATGCTCTCCTCTTGCACCTAGTGTGATCTAGAGGATCAGAAAAGAGATTTGTTAGTTCAATAATTTCTTGATTATGCTCTCTTCTTGCACCTAGTGTGATCTGGAAGATCAGAAAGAGAATTATTAGCCCAACTTATAAAATAAAATATAAAAAAATGACATGCATAGAGCAAGAGATTCTAGGGGAAGGCTTATAGCTAGGGCCAAGAGTTCGATTTTCACAACTCCAGCTACCCCAAGGCATAGACAAGATTCACCACCATCTACTCCTAGCCTTAAGATTCCTGGAATTCAAGGTGCAGTAGCTGAATTAGAGGATTCTCCTACACTATCTACCAGATCTCATCTAGGAGAAGACCCTTTCTTCACTTCTGCAAGAGAGCATATTGTAATCAAAGAAGCAGAATCACCCGAAGAAGAGAAGGAATAAACTCTCTCTCGTCCACCCTTGATAGAAGAACCAGAAGACTCTGAGGAAACTATCATGACGGAGGAAGTAGTAAATGGATTTGGGGGTAGAGGTAGAGGAGGAGGAAATAATGGAGGTAACAATGATGGAGGTGGAGGTAATAATGGAAGAAATAGGGAAGGAGATAACTCGTTTGGATTCCCTATAGTTGATGAGGAAACTCACACAACAATGAAAAACAACTCACCATCTGTTCTCCCAACTTTTATGGGTTGCGAAGTGAGTATCCTTAAACATTTCTGTTTGAGTTTGAAGTCCTGTGCCGAACCTATGACTATATGGAAGACTCCCAAAAACTCAAACTGTTTCCTTCAACATTGAAGGGAGCCGCTTTGAAATGGTTCATGGGACTAGCCACTCAGTCTATTAATAGTTGGAATGATATGAAACAAACATTTTTGGATAGATACCTAGACTATGATATGCCCACAAATCACAAGGATGAGGCATTCAAAATGATGCAAAAAGAAGATGAAACTTGGAGGATTTACTTGAAAGATTTCAATATAACTTAAAGAGAGCAAAAATGAGTAACTTAGATGAGTAAACCTTGAAAGCCCTTCTATTGAAATCCATTAGAGATGAATGGATAGATATTTTAAACATTATGGGGAAGGGAAACATTTCTCAACTTCCACTTCGTGACATAGCAAAACTATGTGTGCATCTCTCGAGGGGAAAATCTAAAACGGGAAAAGGGCCTAGAGATCCTTCTCTTATTAGAGCAAACAAATTTGCAACTGGATCGGTAAGTAGGGCAGAGATTGGCAATATGCTTGATGAATTCAAAACTGATATTCTAGGAAGTCTTAGTGAACAACTAGACACCCTTAAGATTCAAAACAAGCAGAAAATAGAAGCTGATGCTTTGGCCATCTTTTGTCCAAAATGTAGGAAGAAACATGCTCTAAGGGAATGCCCCTTGGATGAAAAAGTTATAGAAACATGTATGATTTGCTCAGAGAATCATGAGACCAAGGATTGTCCTTCAATTCCTAGGCTCAAAGTTGTCTTTCAAGAAGATTCAAATTTAGTAGAATCTCTCTGTTTTGTTTCAAGAAGACCTTGGCAGGGGCAACAAAATCAAGGGTTTAACAACCCTATGAACTTTCAACCCCTGTTGAATTGGAATTCTTGTCAACAACCTTGGCCCCAACCTCAAAATCCATATCAATCATGGGTACAAGGGATGCAAAATCCTTATGGGAGATTTGCTCAATTTTATCAATATCCTCCATCCTTTCCAAATCAAAACGCTCCACAATTTCCAAATCAAAATCCACAACTTTCATTACCATTCCCACACAACAACAACCTTCTCAACAAAATCCAAATCCTCAACTCATGCTTCCATTTCAACAAAAGACAAATCAACTGCCAGCTCAGCCATTGCCAAATCTTAACAATAAAAATCCTCATAATGCTTACATGGTAGAGGGACAACAATTTCCTACCTATATGATTGTACCTCTTAATGATGTACAACTCAGATCTGGTAGAGTTTTAGAAAAACCTTCTATAGATGTCCAAGAGCAAGTAACCTCTAAGGAGGATTCTCTTAAAGTCAATAAAGGTTCTGAGGAAGCATCTCTTCAAAACTCAAACACTCAAAAAGAGAAAGAAAAAGAGTCAAACCCCACAACTCCTATAGCTAAGCAACCTGCATCTTCATCTACACCTCCTTTCCCTGAAAGATTACAAATTGATAAATGGGTGGAAAAACAAATCTTGTTTCCTGATTTGATTTTCTAGATGAATTAAAGAATGTCTGTATCAAGATTCCCTTACTACAAGCCATTAGAGATATTCCTATTCTAGCAAAAACAATAAAGGATTTGAGTCTCAAAAAACCAGGAAGGAAACCAAGAGATACAAGAAGAATCCACCTAGTAGGAAAAATTGCAGATATCATGATGGGAAAAATTACCATGCAGAAGTATGTGGATCCAGGTAGTCCAATTGTCAAGACACATATAAATGGGATAGAAATTCAAAATACTTTGATTGACTTAGGGGTTGCTATAAACATTATGGGCAGACAGACTGTGGAACAACTTAAACTTCCTAATCTTCTTTTTACACCCATCTTACTGCAACTTGCAAATAGATCAACAATCAAACCAGATGGTGTAATAGAAGATATTTCAGTCTCCTTAGATTCTTGGGAATATCCAGTAGATTTTATGATTCTGACTCCCAAGAGTAATTTAGGAGGGCACCCACTCATCTTAGGAAGACCTTCGCCAGCCACAGCTGATGCTTTCATTAGTTGTAGATCTGGGAATATGTACATTTCTAATGGTAGTTCGACAAAGAAATTCAACTTGTATCCTCCAGCAAAAGCAATTACAGAAGTACGAGACAATGAATGGGTCAATGATGAAGACATTATACAACCTGTCTTTACTATTTCTGAAATTAGTGAAGATAGTCAAATTGTGAACACACTAGAAAATTTCGAAACATCTTCAGAACATGACCACACACAATTTCAGTTAGATTCTGAGATTGAGTATTTATCATCAAGACAAATGTCTCTTTACTCTATGGAAGAGTTTGGTAGTTCTACCATTGAGATTTTTCCAGAAAAAACACTAAATATTAACAAAAATTTGGAAAAGTCACAACAAGAAGAATTAACCAAAATCTTGCAAAAACATTCTACTGCATTTGCATGGGAGAATACTGATATGAAAGTTATTGACCCTAAGACTTGCATCCATCATATCTATATCGAGGAAAATAGTATACCAATCAGACAACCTCAGAGAAGGATGAATCCAAATCTTAGGGAGATAGTGAAAGAAGAGCTCCAAAAACTACTCAATGTAAACTTCATTTATCCAATTTCAGATAGCCGATGGGTTTCTCCTTTGGTTATAGTACCCAAAAAGAATGGTAAATGGAGGGTATGCATTGATTAAAGGGAATTGAATAAAGCAACTTTGAAGGATAATTTTCCTTTGCCCTTTATCGATCAAGTATTAGATACATTAGCAAGCAAAAAGTACTTTTCATTTCTGGATGGTTTTAGTGGTTATAATCAAATTCAAGTAGCACCTGAAGATCAAGATAAGACCACATTTACCTGTCCATGGGGAAATTTTGCTTATCGAGTGCTTCCTTTCGGATTATGTAATGCACCTGCAACATTCCAAACAGCAGTACTAGGAATTTTTTCTGATCTAATCCATGATTGTGTAGAGGTATATATGGATGATTTTAGAGTCTATGGCGATTCGTTTGAAGAGGCATTAGAAAATTTGGAAAAGTTTCTTATAAGATGTAAAGAAACAAATCTTTCATTAAGTCATGAAAAATGCTTTATGATGTTTACTGAAGGTATTGTTTTGGGACATCACATTTCAGGGGATGGGATTACAGTTTATAGATCAAAAGTTGAAGTCATCTCCAAGTTGCCTATTCCAAATTGTCAAAAAGATGTTAGAAGTTTCCTGGGATTTACTGGATATTACAGAAGATTTATAGAAAACTTTACCAAAATAGCATCTCCACTCTTCAAACTGCTTACAAAAGATTGTGAATTCAATTGGGTTCCTGATTACCAATCAGCATTTGAAACTTTGAAAACAAGAATATCTGAAGCACCTATCTTGAGAGGACCAAATTGGAAACTTCCTTTCCATATTTCTACAGATGCTTCAGATGCAGCTCTAGGGGCTGTGTTGGGACAAAAAGATCTAGTTCCTTATGCCATTTACTATACCAGTAAAAATTTAACTCCCACTGATTTGAACTATACTGTGAATGAAAAAGAGTTCTTAGATGTTGTTCATGCAATCAATAAGTTCAGAAATTATATAACAGGCTATGAAACTTTTATTCATACTGATCATTCTACAATTAAATATCTAATGAACAAACCTCTTACTAATGGCTGAGTTACATGGTGGCTCCTACTTTTACAGGAATTCAATATCATTGTGTTGGATAGACCAGGAAAACAAAATACACTAGCTGATTTCTTGTCTAGGATTCAGAATACTGAAGAAGATTCTCCTGTAGAGAACGAGTTTCTTGATGAATATTTATTTGCAGTAACTACTAAGACTCCTTGGTATGCAGATATAGCTAACTATTTGGTTACAAGGAAACTACCTCCACATTTATTTCTTGGTGAAAGAAGAAAGATTATTCAGGAAAGTTCAAAATATTCATGGATTTCTAACGAATTGTTTAAAATAGGGCCAGATCTTGTGATCAGAAGGTGTGTTAGGGAAGATGAAATGCCTGATATGCTCAAATCATGTCATGATGAACCATGCAGCGAACAATTTTCTGACAAAAGGACAGCCTATAAAATCCTCTCTTTAGGATATTATTGGCCATCCTTTTCAAAGATGCAAAACAGTATGTCAAAAGGTGTGACAGCTGCCAAAGAGTAGGGAAACCTACCCTTTCAAATGAAATTTCATTACAGCCACAGGTACTCATTGAACCCTTTGAAAAATGGGCTTTATACTTCATTGGACCTATTAACCCACCATCTAAATAAAAAAAGTATATATTGGTATGTACTGATTATGTCACTAAATTGGTAGAAGCCAAAGCATTATTTTCTGCTACTGAGCATTTAGTTATTAGTTTTCTTTATGAAAGAGCTTTGGTGTTCCAAGAGAAATTGTGACAGATCAGGGAAGCCAATTCACATCCAACATGGTGGAGAAGTTGATGGAAGAATACAAAGTCAAGAACAGAAAATCTACTCCTTACCATCCACAAGCAAATGGTAAAGTGGAATCTACAAACAAAGTTCTTAAAAGCATCATTACCAAAATTGTTCATCTACACAGAAGAGATTGGGTAGAAAGGCTTCCTAAAGCCTTATGGGCCTACAGAACAACATGGAGGAATACAATAGGACATTGTCCCTATGAACTTGTTTATGGGAAAGAAGTCCTGCTCCCCATTGAGTTCCAAGTTAAAACTTTCAAGATGGAAGTTCAATTGGGAATGGATCTATCAGAAGCCCAAAAGCATAGAATGGAGCAGTTGAATGAACTAGATGAGATCAGACAAGAAGCAATCCTAAGAACTGATCTAGTTCAATATCAAAGAGCTAAGTGGCATGAAAAATACATCAAAGAGAAAAAGTTTCAAGAAGGAGACTCGGCAGTGCTATTTGATTCCAAGTTTAAAGACTTCAAAGGTAAATTTCAGACTCATTGGGTTGGACCGTATGAGATTGACAAAGTCTTTAGCAATGGAATGGTAAAAATCAAAACCATTGATGAATTTCAAACTCCTCTTATTGTGAATGGTCACCGATTAAAGATCTATAATAAGCCACTCTCAAAGGAGGAATTTGTCAAAATCTTTCAGGATAATTCTACAATAAGGCTGATGAAGAAGAATCATTCTTCTCCACCAACCTAGTCCTTGATCTTTTTCTGTTTCTACAAAATATATATTATATATAGTTATATATATATATATAATATATATATATATATAATATAAGCCTGAAAACCAATCACGCTTGGATTCTTATACAGACAATACAGGGCAAAAATCAGAATCTTCTGACACCCTATATTTTCCAAAAAAAATCTCTCTCTCTCATTCCACAATTTCATGTCACTTCCTTTCATTTCACTCCACTTCATTTTATTTCATTCCACTCCACCCATTTCATCTCATTTCATTCGCCAATAAAAGTCTTTTCATGACCAGTTTTCATTCACTCAGTCATCATTTATCCATCTCCATTCAGTCATGTGATCATTGTATCAGTTTCCGCAGCTGAATCTTGTTTCCGCAGCCACAAATTGATTCCGCAACTAGTTGTTTCCGCAGCTAGCACCTTGTCATTCAACATTGGCAGTCAGATGATAGTTAAAAATAATAAAAATCAAATGAAGGTATGACCGAGGACATATTATGAAGACATGAGGCACCCAAAAGCATCAACAAGGAGCAGCTGATCAAAAGTTAATGGAAAAAAAGGTGGCAAAAATTCCAAGGTATGAGTAGAAATTTATTTCAAATAGCATTCAAAGCACATTTTTACATAGTTATGAAACCATAGCTCCACTATATGCAATGATTGGCATTGATAGCCTCCATAACCGTTCCACGACCTATGATTCCTCCACGAACCGTGCATTTATTTTTCAAATGGCCTCATGATCATCCTTCGGATTTAACTTGTGTTTGGTTGTACTTTGACACTCCACCTGTAATTATTGGGACTTGGTCAATTTGATCACAGCTCTTCTCCACCGCACAAATTCTGCAGCCATTTCATGAGCATGTTTACATCTACTCCGTAGCCATCCAGTTTTAAACTCTGCCGGGTTCACTTTACTCCCCTACTATTCTATTGAAGTCACGGTTGCATTTCCACCTTGTTCACATAAGCCTCCACTCTATTCCGTGAATTCACTCCCGCTACCTGTTCTTTGTTTTCCATTTACAGTCACTGTTTTTTTTCTCCATAAACCCTATTCACTCCCGCTAACCCAGCCGTCTTACCTCCGCTAATCCCTTACTCACGCAGACGTATTTTAAGATAGAAGGAAAGAATGGGTCTGTTGTTGAGAGCAGAATCGGAAGGGCCCAAGTTTATGGAGGAGTACCCGCAACTAAAAAACATATTGAAGAAGGCACGGTGGCTACGGTTCATTCAAAAATTCAAGGGCTACAATAAGGAAATTACAAATACTTTTGCGAGGTCTTTTAACAGCCTGGAGCTGGAAGTTGGAGACCTCAAGTTTACAGTCACCGAGGCATCTATAGCAGCCGCTATGAAACTCCCACAGGAGGGAGAACGCTGGTTCAAAAACAAGAGCTTTGACGAGAAGGCTTGGAGGGTTATCCTACGCAATCCAGGTATGGATGTAACTACTTTCAAGCGAGGAATCCCTGTCTATGCTTTAGAAGAAAAGTGGGCCAATTTATTATTGATTATCCAAAAGTTCATTACCTGTGAAGGACATTTTGGGTCAATGTATATGTATCACACACGGTTGCTGATGAATTTCTTAGAAAATCAGACCCTCAATCTGCCTTACTTTTTACTGAATAGTTTGAAAAAGATGTCTGTAATTGTCCAAAAGAATTTGGAGGACGTAGAACCCCACCTGTATCATCACGGGATTGTGAAAATTTTAATTGAAAAACAGTTAAAAGATAAGAAGGACACCTGGGAACAGTTTTCAGTTAGAAACTTCTTTCAAGATCCCCCTAAAACACTAGAGAGCAGTTCAGCAAGGAAGAGTAGGAGGAAGAAAACCAGTGTAAGAATTCAAGACACTCCTACCAACACAGCCAAAGAAATTAATCAAGAAGATAATCTGCCTGAAAGTAGGAAGGAAAGAACTGAGGATAAGGAGCAAAGAAAACCAAAAGGGAAAAGAAACATAGAAGCTGTATATCAAACCCTAGATCCTTCCCAAAAATAAGACCACCAAACACTATCTGAAATACTAGCTTATCTTCAGGAACAATCAGCTGCAGCCAAGAAGAAAAGAAAAGAAAAACAGAGTATGGAGGAAGAAGACACTAGTCCACAACATTTAAGGAGAAGCTCCAGGCTTAAAGGGAAATTAAGGACAGTACAAACCAAAGGGACCCACTTTATTGATCTAGGAGGGGAAACACTAGAAAAGCCTCCAGCAATTCCTTCTAGCCGTAGCCCACACCATGCTCCTACTTCTCAGCCAGATTTTGACATGAGTCCCTCTCGGAAAAATTTTGAGATCAGTCCTTCTCAATAGGATTTTAGGGTCAGCCCAAGAAAGACTACACCTGAGATAGATCCGAATCAGCAAGAGATGTATGATTATATAGAATCCTTGGAGAAGACAGCCACAGGTCCAAGCACTTCATCTACCCAGCCTCACACAGCACAAGAAGTTCTAATCCAATCATTGAAACAATAAGTTTTTGAACTAGAGGTCTTAAATAGACACATCAAGAGAGAGAATGAAATATTAAAGGAACAAAGCAGATTGGATAAGATCATTCAAGACAACACCATGTTACATCTTGAGTTGTGGTAGAAGAAGAATAGGAAATTGAAGAAAAAGTGCAGGAGGTTGAGTAGCACACTTATCAACCTCAAATTCAGATGCTTGATGAGGAAGTCTAAGATGTTAGCAGTACCAAGAAAGAGGAGAAGAGGGCTGGATGTGCTAGAAGAGGTCTTAGAGCACATAAACTAAAGGGAAGTTAATCAAAGTTTTGGTTGCATGGGGACATGCAACACCTTAACGATGGGGGTATGTTGAGCCCTAAACTTGCATCTCTCCTACACACTTTCCTAGACTTTTTCCATTCACCTGGACCTCCTAAGCTATCAACATCATTGCATATTAATCATAAAAGAGCATTTAAAGTTTTTACATCATTACATATTAATCATAAAAGAGCATTTAAAGTGGTTTTTTAACTATGTCTTTGTGTTTGTTGTTTGAATTAGATTTTTCTTATGAGCTGCAGAATGCAGTCACTTTCCACAGCTGGTTCAACTTTCCGCATTCGTTTTTGTTAACTCCAGGTTGTAGGTGTCATCCGGCAAAACCAGACACGTGGGCAAGTTAGAAATGACCTGGACATGGATCAGGTCCTATTGGTCTAGTCAAATTCATCAAAGAAAGTTGTGGTCAACGGTGGTCAAAGAATGGTCTAACGAAGGAGTCCAATGGCAGTTGGACTCTGTTTTCAACCACGTGAAGGATTCGTGGCTATTTCTAGATCCCTGGAGACATGTTGACACCTATAGGCTGCCCACGATGTGAATCCAACAGTCATTTTCAATAGATTTCATAATCTTGGCAACCATGATGCTAAATCCATGGACGTTGTCTTTTACGTTTCCTCTGTCAACGTAGTTTCATAGGAAAACAGTTATAAAGCTTTGGTTATAAATAACGTGTTTCTATACGCATAGTTTTAGTCTTTTTTCTTATGTAATTTCATTGTTAAGTTGTTGTGTCGTGACACTAGTCTCACTATGATAACGTTGCTTTGAGATATAAAAGAATACTCTTTTTCTACATGATTGCGTGAGCATAATTCTTGATTGATAGCTTGTTGACCGAGGCTGTGCAGAGGGCCCCTGCACACTAAGGTTTTGTTTTCTTATTTGTTGTAAATTTTTATGCATCGTTTTCTTACTTTCATTGCACATATTCCAAAGTTATCCACCTATGTATATTTCAATTGTTATGGTATTAAAATCTCATTTTTGTGTATGGTTTTTCAGCTCTGCATATTGTTAATAACACTGATCAGTGTGTGTGTGTTTCAAGTTAGAGTAGGCCCGGGCGTTTTCATACAGTTTTTTGCAATAGCTAGTGACATGGAAATAGTTTCTCTGTTGACTTTACTTTCTTTAGTTTCTTTAAATTCCAGTGATGCTTTGATTTCAGTTTTATTTACTTGCTTTAGTAGTTAGTCTAGATATCAGATTGCTCAAGTTATTGATGATTACCTCCGAAAGCCATAGCTTAGACTACCTGGCGAGGGATCAGACTATGAATTTATGTGATTTGATTTTAGTTTTACTTTTCTGCAATTAGATATCAAATTGCTCAAGCTATTGATTACCTCCAAAGCCATAGCTTAGACTACCTGGCGAGGGATCAGACTATGAATTGATGTGATTTGATTTTAATTTTACTTTTCTGCAATTAGATATCAGATTGCTCAAGTTATTGATGATTACCTCCGAAAGCCATAGCTTAGACTACCTGGCGAGGGGTCAGACTATGAATTGATGTGATTTGATTTTAGTTTTACTTTTCTACAATTAGATATCAGATTGCTCAAGTTATTGATGATTACCTCCGAAAGCCATAGCTTAGACTACCTGGCGAGGGGTCTGACTATGAATTGATGTGATTTTATTTTAGTTTTACTTTTCTGCAATTAGATATCAGATTGCTCATGTTATTGATAATTATCTTTGAAAGCCATAGCTTAGACTACCTGGCAAGGAATCATACTATGAATGAGTTGATTTGATTTTACTTTTATTATATTGCAATTTTTCATTTGTTTGAGTGCAGTAGCTTAATTCATTTTTCTATTTAGACAGCAGCAGGGATAATGGTTTCATGATCAATAGTTCATTTCTTGTTTGACTTAAGTAGCAGCACATCCTCATTTTTGTTCTGGTATTAATTTCATCATTAGTATGTTCTAAGACCCTCTGGAGCATTAAGATCTGGAAATCACTATAAAGGACAGAATTGCCTTAAAATCTATATCCATACTTGCCTTCTAGAGTTTTCTTCAGACTCAAAGATAGAATTCCCATTCACATTAGGAGATAAACAAAGATAAAAATCCCACAAACAAAATTTATAAATAAATAAAAAACGACAAAGGTAAGAAATAGGTTATCTTGCACATATAGTGCACCACACTTCATCAGCTTACGAATCCCAGATTGATAATTAATGTAGTAATTTAGGACACACTAAATTGACCAAACAACTGCTGATAGCAATCTTTACGTACAAATAGATAAGGATAATTTAACAATCATTGAAGTATATGTGGATGATATATTCTTTGGTAGCAATGGATCGATTAAATAATAAATTTGCTACAAAGATGCAAAGTGAGTTCGAGATGTCTTTACTTGGTGAGTTGACATACTTCTTAGGGCTTCAAATATCTTAGCAAGAGAAACGAATATTTATATGTCAAGCCAAGTACATTAAGGAAATTCTCAAGAAATTCAAAATGGAAGGTTGCAAACCCGTCCTTACTCCGATGGTAAGAGGTTGCAAATTGAGCATAGAGGACTCACAAGGATGTGGATTAGAGGTTGTGCAGATCTATGATTGGTAATCTTCTATATGTAATAGCCTCCCGACCAGATGTTATGCAAGCAGTTGTACAAGTAGCAAGATTCCAAGCAGCAAAAAAAGAATCACATGTTATTTTCGTCAAAAGAATTCTCCGTTATCTTAAGGGCACAATAGAATATGGCTTGTGGTATCCCAAGGGAAACAATCTCATTATTCAAGCCTTTACAGATACAGATTGGGCAGGAAGCATTGATGATAGTAAGAGTAATAGTGAAGCAACATTCTATCTAGGTGATTGTCTCGTATCATGGTTGAGCAAAAAGAAAACCTCAATCTCATTATCTACAGTGGAAGCAGAGTACATTTCAGCGGTAGCTTATTGTACTCAAGTCCTTTGGATGAAACAAACTTTGCACGATCTTTAAGTAAAATTTAGTGAGCCTATTCCCATCTTCTTTGATAACACCAATGCCATCAACATCTCCAAGAATCCTGTCATGCATTCAAAAACAAAACACATTCCGATAAAATATAATTTTGTTAGAGAACAAGTCATTGAAAAGGATATCAAACTTGAATATGTTGGTACAAAAGAACAAATCATTGATGTCTTCACTAAACCTTTACCTTGTGAAGCATTTGAATATCTTTGCCAGAAGCTTGGGATTCTCCCAAGTTCTCATTAGATTTTCCTTATTCAGAAAATAAAGGGGGAGTGGAAGTGTGTACAGGTCCGCAGGATGGTTGTGTGTTAGGGGGAGTTACCCTTTGGCATTGATGTCAAAGGGGGATAGAAGGAAGTAGAAAGATGTGCCTTCATCGTAGGGGGAGTACTTTTGTGTCCATAAATGCCAAAGGGGGAGATTGTTGATCTAAAGATGATCTGAGGTTGTCATTGATGTCAACCCAAGCAGCACCAAGGGCTACCCTGATCTTGGAAGGGAATTTTGAATTGACAACTTACTCTATTTTGAGTTGAGGATATTCTAAATAGATTCTACTTATCGATATGTTTCCATTGATATATGGAAGACCAAGTAATTCTTCACGGTTTGAGAGATATTCATGTTTGAAGTTAGTAACTCCAGCTAGTGGGCTAAAACCCTATGGGGTTGTGGCATGGCACTCAGAGATATGATCTGTGGAAGTTAAGGTTTTTGCAGGCTGCCAAATTTCATCTCAAAGAAGTGAACTTGGGAAAATATTCAAAACTCTCTCTCAGAGAAGAGGATTGGAATTCTATAAAAATTGGCAAACAGTGCACGGACTGTAGTTTTTTGCATATCAATTTCAGAGCTGAAGGAGGAAACAGTGATACGTGGTACATCGTACAAGTTTTCTCTACTGAACTAGTCCATATTTAGGTCATTGTGAGAGATTGGGCATAACTTTGCCTTGAAGTGTCCAAATCGGGTCAGACCTGTGGCATTGGAAAGAAGACTCGGGGAGCTTCTACCGGACCGAAGATCACATGTTGGGGAGTTGAAATCATAGAGATACATCAGATTAAATATCATGCTCCTAGAAGGTAAGAAAAACTAGATCAAGTGTTGTCAAGGGTGCAAAGGACTAGACTTTCTAGCGCAGCAAAGAGCAAGATGTAGCAAAATGATGCAGGAGAGGTAAGCTACAGGTAAGTATCTTTTGTATATGCGTGTTCATCTCTTAATTGCATTAGTTTCTTTGTATTCTAATATGTTGTTTTTGTTTAGCACTGAGATATGTTCTACAGGATGAGGTAAGTTTTGCTATTATCATGTAATGGGTATTTCTTTGAAGACTTTTTGCAGTTATTATATATTCATCAAGAGAAGACTCAATGCATAATCTAATTTTCTGAAGAGTGAGAAAGGGTAGCATGAAAAGAGAAACAATCAAGGTGTAGAACAGTAGCAAGAAGTTCACCACATGAAATCTTCAAGTGGGAAGCACTGCATACAATCATTGTAAAAGTATCATTGTACAGAGTCATTGTAAAGGCATGATTGTAAAATTTGTACAAGTGTCTATTTGCCAAGAGTTGAAGAGGCAGTGTTAGGAGGTCTAGGATCATCATTAAGTGGTTGTGTCATAGTTGGGGTTATGGTCTAGTGTGTCTTCTCCTTCTACATCATTCTATATCATTGTAAAGTGGACCATTTTCCCTAGTACGGGAGTCCATTCTTCCTTTATTCTTCTATAGGGTGGTAGGGTGCTGCTAGGCTGGTGTATGAAATCACCAACAGGTTCAAGCTTGTGAAAATTCAGGGTGGTAGGGTGGTGCTAGGGTGAGTTGTAGCTCATTGGGTGTTGGGGCATCCGTTCAGTTGACTACTAAAGTATCTCGGGCTTTGGAGCGTCCATCTAGTGGGAGATAGAGAAGAATGCTTTTCTAGATTCTAGGAAGTTAGAGCTTTCTTTTCAATTGGAGTTGAAGATTAAAGAATTATTAGAAAAGTGTTTGGTGGTTTTTGACCCAGAGGGGGTTTTCCACCTAAAATTCGTGTGCCTCCTTTTTTCTTTTATTCATTTTTGTTATTGCATAAACATTAATGATAATTAAAGATTAACTAATGCTCTGAAAAGATTTAAAAGTGCTAATTGCTAGGTAATATTGATTCACCCCCTCCCCCCCCTCTCATTATTTTCCAGCAATTGGTATCACAGTTTGGTTCCTTCAATAGCAGTTTAACAACTGGAAGGAGATCATGGAGCATACCAATAATGGTGTACCTCTATTCAAAGAAAATAATTATGCACTCTGGAAAGGAAGAATGGAGGTCTATCTCTTGGTGCAAGGTTACGAAGTATGGGACGTTGTTCAAAATGGCTTTACACCAACCGCGGATGAACAAGGTAAGAAGAATTTGGTAAATGATGCAAAAGCAAAGAATATTATTATCAGTGGACTTACTAAATATGCTTATCATAAGGTGTTGGGTTGTAAAACCGCCAAAAATGTATGGGACAAGCTTGAGAATATATATGCAAGTGACTCAAATGTCAAAGAAGCAAAGCTTCAAATCTACAGAGCAAAATTTGAGCAAATAAGAATGAAAGAAGATGTAAAAATTATTGCATACTTCCAACATGTAATGAAATAACCAACACTCTGGAAGGATTGGGAGAGCCTTTTGATGAGAAGACTATTATACGAAAGATTCTTAAAACGTTACTAGGAAGATTCAACCCAAAGGTATCGCTCTTAGAATACAGTACAAATCTGAACAAACTCAGCAAAGAGGAATTACATGGAGTTCTCATAGCATATGAAATCAGACTTGATGAAGAAGAGGGTACTTCGCATCTAGAAACTGCATTCGTTGCATCTAAGAAAACCAATAAGGACAAACAACCTTCAAAGGCAAAGACCTGCACCTACACCTGCTAGTGTGAAGAAAAGGAAGATGATGAAGAAGGTTTTTTAGATGGAGAATATGCTTACTTTACGAGAAAACTAAAAATTGGTAAGGGAAAATTCAAAGGTAAACTTCCATTGATATGTTTCGGTTGTGGTGAGGTTGGGCATTTCGCAGCAAAATGTAAGAACAGAAGTGATGGAAACTCAAAAGGAAATAAAGTCTTTAAGAAATTCAACAAAGAAGGCAAGAAGAAAGGATTCAAAAGAAACTATCTCTCTAAAGAAGATTGCTCATCATCTGATGAAGACGGTGACAGTGAAGAAGAAGCCAATGAGAGAGTATTGTTTATGGCCAAGCACAATAAACAAAGGGTATCAAACAATGAAGAAGAATGGTTGACCATAGAAGAATTTTCTAAGGAGGCAATCAAGCTTAGAAATAGTTAGTAAAATAAATTTATAAAATATATCACATATATGATGCATTATATATATGAAAATTAACAATTTCAGTTAGGCATCATACAATAGTGAAATTAACGCTTAACAGAAAGAATAAACCTCACATACAATTCATGAAAGTAAAGTGTTGTCACTAATTAAACAAAAAACATAATCAATCATACAAGGTAATAGTACCATATGTGTGAAGTTCTTCTCATTTAACTAATGACATGGATCAACTCCTTTCTTCAAATCAAATTATCTCCCACGAACACAATGGTGCATCAACAAAGGAAAGCAGTCTAATATCTAAAAGAAACGATCATTTTCCATAATTTCACCAAAGCATTCACAAACTGATAAAAGTGGATTCTTTGCAAATGTTTTTGATAAAATTCTGGAACCTTCTCTAAATGCATGAGAAGGGTATAAATAATATTCTAACTAATGTGAAAAAATAGATTATACAAAAATTTGAGGAGGTTTCAAACAACCTTCCTCCTAACTAGTTAACTAACTCTAAAAATAAACAGTGGCTTGATGAGCAGAGGCTAAGATGATTTGTTGTCTACCAGCTTGTCCTTCAAATTGCATATATCAGTCATTGGTTTGAGTTGAGGAGGTGCCCCAAAATGTGTCCTGAGTTGTCATGTGAAAATCGCATCGGTGAGAGGTGGCAACATCCACTGAGTCAAATGAAGTGAGAAGTTAATGGTCATGATCTCGCTATGCAGCTTCATGAGGTATTGCCAATACGACTCCCAGTCGGTCTTGGTAAATTTTGTGATTGCTTCCCTTTGAGTCTCTGCATTTTCCTATCAGCTTTTATGTAAAGCACCTAAATCGGGCATTTCTTTTAGATTGCCTTCCTTTAGCAGGTTGGTGACAAACAGAGTGTGGTTCACCGCCTTGATTATATTCTTCAATACCCCAGCTACCCTTGCCACTGTTAGTTCAGCTTGTTTGATTTTCGTGTCCCAATTCGTGAAAATAATGTCTTTGTGTGTCTCCTCGATTTCAGGAAGATTGGCTTTCCTTCTGTCTTATGTTTCCTGCCATTGGATGAACTCTGAGATTCTGGTGTTCAGATCAGTAAAATCGGTTCTCTGGTTAATCGCCTTATTTGTTAGTTGGTCGCTAATGATCAGATAAGGAGTAATGTGTGACATATTTTGGCAAAAGTGCTCTTGTTGTTTCATCAGGAGGGAATTTAGTTCCAACACCTCTTTAATGAACTCCTTGATAGTAGGAACTGTGGAGCGATAAAAATGTGTCTTTTTAACTCCTAATTACCTCACATTAATTGTCAACCCAGGGACGACTTTTTGTTTCAAGAGTGTACTCAGTCTGAGACGGCTATTTACTCAAGAGTAATGTTTTGCAGTATAGTGCTTAAAACACAAGAGTAAACGGATGCTCAAAATGAGATCTACTTATAGCAAAAGACCTTGAAGCCTAAATCATTCATTTGGAAAAATAAGCAATGTATCAGTCAAGGGTCCAGTAACAACAACTCATCCCTTTGGAAACTGATGTAACCAAAAGTACTCAAGGAACAAATCATCAATCTGGGGACTAGACAGCAAATGCCAATGCCCACTACAGTTTCAGATCGTTCTACACACCAAAGAAATCAATAACGCAAATAATAGGAAATGGAACAACAATTAAGAATGTAACAGCAACTGAATTCAATAAGCAACAACACCTTAGTCTACAAAAATAAATGCAACAATCGTGTTCTACAGAAATCAAATGGCAATCCCCTATATTTAAAGATGAATCGAATAGCACACGGTAAATAGAACAGCACTGATTAATGATAGAATATGAAACAGCGCTTGAAAGCCAAATACAAATGCATAATAACTTAACACACGGCACACTTTAATAGTAATTTGATATGTTAATCCAATTATCAGTCTTAGTTATAAAGAATACGACTGTATTTTGTAATGGAACAGCAACGTCAGTAGATTCAACAATCACAAGGAAATATAATCTCTAAGATGAATTCAGTAATACCAATTAATAAGTGTTACAACACGGATACGCTGTAATTGAACAACAATACATTATGTAAGGATCAACAACATTATATCAATGATTAAAAGAACAGCAATGCGTTACCAAGTCAAGATGAATCAATACGACATTCCTGTCATAGAGAACGATATTACTCAATTGAACATAAATCAGATATAACAGAACCGTGATATAAAATAATAGAACATACCAGATTACCAAATAAAGCTGATAATGAAAACCACGCATAAACCAAAAAGATAATATACAGCAGCAGCGCAATCCACCAGAGGTTGGGCCCTTAGCCACCAGCGGATGCTGTTGGGCTACTTCAGATGGGAGGAATGAACAGCAACTCCTAAATCATATATTAATCATCAAATTGTGAAATCATTACAACAGCAAAAGCTTGAGAATTACAACATGCAACAATCCCTTCTTCCTACTATCCTATCATGAATCATGAATCCTTAATTCTGAATTTCTAATTCTAAAATCATAATTCTGAATCCATCATTCCCAATTCTACATTCTCTCAGCCATCCTCAATTCTAAATCTATAATCCTCCATCATTTTTCCATCCCCCTCTCTGATCTTTGTTCTAATTTAAATACAAAGAGGCCAGAGAGTGGTTACAACTGTGATAATTACAATATGATCATTATTACAAAATTGGATTGTTTCCAACCAATTGATCAACAAGGAAATATATTTCCATCTATCTTTGAACAAGATCAAAGCGAATTTGGCTTTGCAGCTGAGATTTGGAGGACGGCTGCAACAACAAATTTGAGAAAATCGTGCTCAAAGAACCCTATGTTTCTCTTAGTACATGCCGAATTTGGGCAAACCGTTCATTAATAAAGTTAATTGGGTACGTTCTGGACAAAACCCATGTTCCATATTTTCCAAATTCTTCTTCATTTGCTCATAATCTCAACTGCAAAACTGTCACTTCTTATTCTAACGAAGTTCTGAGTTAGCACATTTAATGGTCAAATCTTCAATCTAGAAATTACCTTGGAGGTTAAAAATGGTGAATAATGTTACAACTAATTTATTGAAACTATCATTGATAAAATCATTCATAATCATCAATTTATTAGAAATAAATTAGAATAAATAATATTCATTCATAAGAGCATAAATCATTATAAAATAGAATTATATGATAAACCGTGATTAATAACATGATAAAGTAAAGTAAAAATGGATGAAATAAGTGTTAAAAAGGTGGTCGTATTCGCATCGCCACACCGAATATATTGCATGTCCTCATGCAACAAAAACTGAATATGTTGCATGTCCTCATGCAACCCAAAGACAAAACCCATGCGTTAACCAAGCAAAAAAATTTGTTCATCTCAGCTCATAGAACAAATGAATTCTTCCTCACTTAATGAATATTCAATTTTAGCAATCTTGATGAAGGCATAACAATGAAGTTGCAGTAAAATATGATATAAGTGACAGAAACCTCCATTAACCATTTTCCCAAAAACTATGAACCCAATTTTGTTGAAATATATTAATGCTTCTATGATCCAAAAATCAGATCGTTTTGATGCACGGATCATGAGATATAAACAAAATGGTTGTAGTTGAGAGTGCATGATTTCTGAAATTTTATGAACCAATTTAACTTGAAATTATCTAGGTTTGTGTATATTAATGATACCGTTGTGTTTTCCGGAAATCACAATAATTGAGTTCATAGTTTTAAAAATATTATGGAAATCAATTTCTACACTGAAATTGTATGCCTTAAATGAGAAAGAAAATAGAAAACATCCATCATACGTAGCAATTCCTCCCGCTCTCTGAAAAATTAGCATGCCCTCATGCAATGCTAGAAAACAAATAGAGGTGGTTGCTATTATCTGTTGAAGTCTATGCTTGGTGTAAAACAACATGGAATAAGGGAGGTGTTGAGAATGAATAAGAATAGCAATGGATGATAAAGAATATGAATGACATGGTCATAAGAAAGAAATGAATGAAAGCAACACTCCCGCAAACTGAAAGATGATATGCTGCTGAAAAAGGGAAGTGGGAAAGGTGTGGAATGAAGGATGATAAATAATGCTCAAAATGGATTTCATTAAATTCTCTTAAATTCGTAATAAATCAGAAAATTATGCTATTTTACCTCAAGTTTTACCTCCAAAAAGAAAAATGTGGAATGACATATATGGACTGGCATTTTTTGAAGCTGATGTAGGCGGAGTTGGTGTTGAAAGTGATGCAAAAGGTGGAATCCAGGCAAGCACATCATGTCGGAAGAATTGTTCACATTCATAAGTTGCTCGAGCCTCTTTCATTAGTTGCAATAGTGTGGTCATGCTGCGAATAGAGTTCTACCCATACTTGTTTTCCTGTAAACAAATCATTATTTTGCATACAATGTTCTTGAATCCATAGTGTTAGTTTTGAATAGCAGAAGATAAGATGCATGCAAAATGTCAATCAAAAAAGCTTATGTATACATGCAATACTAATATTTTGTCAAATCAACAAGTTATGGAAGAGTGCAGTAATCATATCACATGCAATCCCATAATGTATACATTCCCCCCTCCAATTGGAAAAGGGATTTCATGACCATAAAGCCTATGAAAAGTGTTATGCTGACAGCAAGGCACAAGAATGAACAATACAACAGTAAATGAAGGAGAGTACACATATCAATGATGGGACAACGAGAGCTATGGTTATAATGAGAGTAGAGTGTATAAAGATAGTTATGAATAAGAGATAGGACGCTTTGGATTGATGATAAGTTATGAAAAAAAAACGACAATATGCCAAAAAAGATGTTTTACTGACGGTATTCTAGCTATAAAATGATGTGATTGATCAGAAAACAATTTCTCATGCGTAAAGGTTCAAAATAGGGAAAAAATTAAGGAAATAACTTCTCCGATAAAAAGAAAAAATAAGAAAAGGGTATTATAATGATAATTAACGATAAAATATAACTTCAATACCATAAGCAGAGCCTCTGCTACCAGCAGGCATCCATAGCCTCGACAAGGTTTCTTTTTAACCCATAAGAGCTAGGATCCTCAATTTATAAATGGAGAATTCCAGTATTGTTCTACAGAAGAGATCAGTGTGCTGGCGTGGTAACCAGATAACCACACTGCCATTCACTAGGAGGTAGCAAAAGTGATCAGGTCGGCTCGTGATGAGAACCTCCTGTTCCAAGGATAATTTGGCTATCCAATGGATCATAACCCTGGTGTGGTGGCCATAATGGGATGTCACTCTGTAACCGCTTATGAACATGGTAGGCTGGCTCGTAATGAGACCCCCTATCCTCCATCTGTGAACAAAATTTTGTTGTTATTACACATTTTTATGATAAAAAGAGGGAGGCTCAGTACTCCTTAAAGTAGGGATGGTGGAAGAAGTTGAACATGTTAATAGAAAAAAATATACCCATAATCTCATTTATTACAGACAAAGAAGATTATAACCAGGAAGGGTGGAACCAGCATGGTCTTAAAATGATCAATCAATATTATGTTCAACAGAAAACAATGCAGTAAAGTAGTATTTAAATAATTGTGTCATTTTTGAAAAGAATCTATCATCAAGGAGTTGTCCTGATAAAGATCATAACGTGAATGATAATAACTCCCTTCAAAAGAATCCATAATTCTTGTCCTCATAAAAGTAGTGTACTTCATGCCATGAAAGAGAATCAGGAAAATGTGGTTGAGATGAACTAGGAATAATCTCACAAGCGGAAGGAAGGGTTTCTCTCAAAAATAATCTCAAAGTGTTGCTTTTTTGAAGGAACAACAAAAACACTCAAAAAAAGTGTTGTTCCTTGTAGGGAACAACAAAGGAAATGCACACCAAAAAGCAAAAATACACACAAAAAAGTGTGAAAATGCAAATGTCGTTCCTTTGGAAAAAGGAACAGAAAAAACACTCAAAAAAAGTGTTGTTCCTTGTAAGGAACAACAAAGGAAATGCACACCAAAAAGCAAAAATACACACAAAAAGGTGTGGAAATGCAAATGTCGTTCCTTTGGAAAAAGGAACAACAAAAACTAAAAGTGTCATTCCTTTAGAAAACGAACAGCAAAAATGCAAGTGCCGATTCCTTTGGAAAAGGAACAGCAAAAACGAAAAATATCGTTCCTTTGGAAAAGGAATAGCAAAAATGAAAAGTGTCGTTCCTTTGGAAAAGGAACAGCAAAAATGCAAGTGTCGTTCCTTTGGAAAAGGAACAGCAAAAACGCAAGTGTCGTTTCTTTGGAAAAGGAACAGCGAAAACGCAAGTGTCGTTCCTTTGGAAAAGGAACAACAAAATTGAAAAGTGTCGTTCCTTTGGTAAAGGAACAGCAAAAACACCAGTGTCGTTCATTTGAAAAAGAACAACAAAAATCAAAAGTGTCATTCCTTTGGAAAAGGACCAGCAAAAATGTAAGTGTCGTTCCTTTGGAAAAAGAATAGCAGAAATGTGAAAGTGCAGAAGTGTTGTTCCATTTGAAAAGGAATAGCAAAACATGAAAGTGCAGAAGTGATGTTCCATTCGAAAAGGAACAGCAAAACGTGAAAGTGCAGAAGTGATGTTTCATTCGAAAAGGAACAGCAAAACATGAAAGTGCAGAAGTGTTGTTCAATTTCGAAAATGAACAGCGAAATGTGCTACTTCATTTTGAAAAGGAATAGCAAAATGTGAAAGTGCGAAAGTGTTATTCCATTTCAAAAAGGAACAGCAAAATGTGTTGTTCTATTTCGAAAAGGAACAACAAAACATGAAAAATGAACAGCAAAATGGACAATCATAAAATGCAAACATGCAAAAAATAAATTAGTTGTTCACGGCATTGATGCTGAGGATATGTTACAATTTGAATGAAGCAACACCTGAAACACAAAATATAAGAGAAATCAGAAAAGAAACAACATTTTATTTTAAAAAACAGTATGTAAATAAGTAAATTAAGTTACAACAGCTATGATATTATGTAAAAAAAAATGATCTCTTTGAAAAATGTTTTGGCAGCGGTGATAAGACATGAATCTTCAAATGGAAATCAATTCTTCATTTCTTCTATTATGAATCCGTTGGGTAATGAGTTAGATGAAATTCCTTTGTTTCATAAAATTTCTTTCAAAAATCACTCGTCCATAAATTGACTTTCTTTATTTTCCCAAGACCTGCACAAAACGAGTATCTACCTGTAATAAAAACATTAAATCATGGAGAAAGAGAGGTGCGCAGGCTCCCCTAATCCAAGAATTATGCAAAAAACTAACAATTAGTTACTTTGTAGAACAAATCCACGGAGAAAATAACAAAGTAAAATTTATTTGTCACTTGCGGGAGAGTAGTGGCCAATCATGCTAACCTGCAGTGTTTTACTCACAAGTTCTTTGTTTTTCGTCGAAATTGAGTGATTCCAAAGAAAAATGAAAGCTAATTCAAAAGTGTATCTCCAATAGAAACATGTTTTAAAAAATCAATGATATGATACGTCAATTTTAGTTAGAACAACCTGCATAATAGAGTCATTTTTGATTAACCGGCTTAGACCAACAGTTGATATTTCAAGCGTAATTTTTTCGTTTCATGTCAGATTCGAATGATTGAAATTGGAAATGAAAATATATTCCTTTATTTATCTCCAATATAAACATATTTTGAAGACAAGAATAATTGATAGGTCAAATACTGTAAAGAACATCCGGAAAGACAGAGTTTTAAGAGTGTTGAATTACGATAGATAGTCAGTATTTTGATCATAACTTCCCCATAAAATATCCAAAATGAGTGATTCCAATTACATTGTAAACTATATTAATAGGGGAACCTACCATAGAAACAGGTTTTAAAAATTCATTCATTTAGGCCTCCAAAAACGGACTGTCCCAACCCTGTTCCTAAGCTGCCCGCTAGACATCCGGTCAATGTTTTGGTTCTAACTTTTTCGTTTCAAATCCAAATTGAGTGATTAAAATTGGGTTGGAAATTAGACATCAAGGGCTACTTATGGTAGAAACATATTTTAAAAATATTCCATTTTGGTCCCTCAAAACATGACTGTCCCAACTGTTTTTGCAAAAATTCCATCAAACCCACAAGTCAAAAAAATATGATATTGAAGCATTTTTTCAAATTTGGTGATAAAAGTGAATATGAGTGTTTGTAGAACTATTATTTCCATTATAAGTCATCTACATACACAAATGAATTAAAAAATTATCACCAATGTTGATTTGCATAGCATGTTGCAACAAAAAACAACTAGTTTTACATTAAAAAAAAATGCATTTATTTATTCTCTTATTTATTTTATTTTCTACACTAACTTATTTTGATTTGAAAAATGAATATGACTACGTATATGAGTACTTCCAGTGGAGCCATTTTCGAAATAAGGCTTCACGTATACACATACCCAAATTTGAAAAATGCATAT